>ML104488.1:0-18634 GCA_003697995.1 Taxidea taxus jeffersonii | reverse complement strand
GAAGATATGGTAGTTGCCTGCAAATCATAGTTACTGTCTAGTTTATGCAGTTCTTTAGCAGACATATATATTGTTTATTGTGAGTAAAACTTTGTGTGGCGCCTTGCTGAACGATAAAATGGCCATTCCATCTTGGAGTTTGTCCTCAACAGGTTTGCAGTCTAGAAGGGAAACAACAAGGGATATGAAATACACACACGAAATCTTGCCTAATCCACCTCTTCCCATTAGCTGATCTCTTTCATTTGCTTATTTTCCATTTTGTCTCTTCCTCTTGAAAAATAATATTCTATATTATGTTATTATTAGTTTTTTTAGCATCCTCTACAAACTTAACAACCTGAGAGTTGATTAGGGTTATTATATTTGACTATATCCAATAATATTGGCCATCCATTGAATACTGAGTAAACATTTCTGAAATAAGTAAATGGTACAGGTTCAAAAGATATTTATACATTTATTTAAGGAGCTTTGATAATATGCAATGGTAATCTGAACAATAGAGGGATCAGGCTGACATTATTGTGTAAGATTTTTATTTATTTATTTTAGAGAGAGAAAGTGCGTGCCTGTGCATGCAAACAAGGGGGGCAGAGGTGCAGAAGGAGAAGGAAAGAGAACCCAAAGCAGACTCCACACTGAGTGTGGAGACTGACACAAGGTTCCATCCAATGACCCTGAGATCATGACCTGAGCTGAAACCAAGAGTCAATCTCAAGTGACTGAGCCACCCAGATGCTAACATTACTGGTATCCTGATAAGAAGAGGGAGGCCAATAGACAAAATATATATTTCTTTCATTTGAGAAAAATGTTTGAATTTTTCATTCATTAAGTAGCAGTAAGTAATGCTAATCCACCTACTCAATGAAGAATTTTCTCTGGGAATTTTCTTTTTATTTCTTTTTTTTTTTCCCCCTCTCTCTCTCTCTTCCTCTCTCTTTTATGTTGCTGACAGCTCCCTCTGGGATGGTTTAGTGGGCATTTGGAGCCATCTGAGCATTCAAACTTTTTTAGTAGGCCATTATTAAAAAAGGCCATAAATACAGCTTTCCCAGAATTCATGGGAACAAAGATCTCCTAATCCAGTTTAATCTAAGTACTTTTGTTATGTACTAAGGACTACATGCATTAATTAACAAATAGATGAATCTGTATTTGAGCTTTCCTTCAGGGACTGACAAGGAGTTTGTTTGTTGTTGTTGTTTTGTTTGAAGTATAGTTAACATACCATGTTACATAGTGTTTTGACAAGTTTATATGTCATGCTGTGCTCATCACAAGTGTAACTACTATTTGTCACCATAACTTTGACTATATTTCCTCTGTTGTATCCTTATTCCCTAACTTATTCATTCCATAACTGGAAGCCTATATCTCCCACGTCCTTTCACCCACTTTGCCCATCCCCACCCCCACACCTTCCCCTCTGGCAATCATCAGTTTGTTTTCTGTGTTTATGGGTCTTTTTGTTTATTTATTTGTTTTGTTTTTTAGATTCCACATATAAGTGAAATAATAATAAATAGTATTTATCTTTGATTTATTTCACTTAGCGTGTACATTCTAGGTCTATCCATGCTGTAGCAAAAGGCAAAATTCCATTTTTATGGCTATATAATATTCCATTATATGTATATGTGTGTACATATGTGTGTGTGTGTGAGACATCTTTATCTCTTTATCTATCAGTGGACACTTGGGTTGCTTCCATACTTTGTCTATTGTAAATAATGCTGCTGTAAACATAGGGATGCATATATCTTTTTGAACTATTATTTTAATTTTCTTTGGGTGACTAGGTAAATATCCAGTAGTGGAATTATTGGATTGTATGGTACTTACATTTTTTAATTTTTTGAGGAAACTCCATAATGTTTTCCAGACTATCTGTATAGTTTGCATTCCCACCAACAGTGTAAGAGGATTCCTTTTTCTCCACATCCTCATCAACACTTGCTGATTTTTGTGTTGTTAGTTTTAGCCATTCTGACAGGTGTGAGGTGATATATCATTTGGTTTTGATTTGCATTTCCCTGATCAGTGATGTTGAGCATCTTTTCATGTGTCTGTTGGCATTTATATGTCTTCTTTGGGAAAATGTCTATTTAGGTGGAACTAACAAGGAGTTTTGAGGAACAAGTATGTGTGTGAATAGACTCCATAAAAAAGTGCTTAGGTATAGCAGTGTGTTTTCCTAGGATAATGCTCTTCTGAGATGGATACTCAGTGTGATGAGGTAGCTAAATAATAATAATTGTCATTTGACCTAATTTCAACTTTGTATAATTGGTGACAGGTGTTATATTATTTTAAAACTTAAATAATCTGTGAATTTAACTGGAAACCTGATTTTTTTTTACCATTATTACTTCCTCCTTTGAACAAAATGTTTGCCTCTTATGAGTGAGGTCTTCTAGCAAAATAATTATCATGTACCTTGGATTATTAATTAATAAGTATCATGAAACTTAGATTTAGATATCCTAGTGTATACTTTAGTTTCTTGTTATTGTAACAGGAACAACACTACCTCATAGGACTGTGACTACATTTTTGAAAAGTATTTAAAACAGAGTCTGAACCACACTAATTATTTAAACTTGTCATAATTGTCATGGTTCTAATTTTTACTATTGTTACTATTATTATACACTTACAAAGTTGTTATTTACTTTCTCTAAATTTTAATATCCTTCTCAGGACCAATGGGACTATGCTGTTTACACTAAAATATGTTTTTGTAAGTATATATTAGTTATTGTTAGCTCTTAGAAGACATTATATGAATCATAACCAATAATTTGTTTAATTGTTATAACTATTATTTTATTATACTAATATTTATTTGCTTACCAGCTAGGTAAACCTTTGGCAAAAAAAAAATTAAGATTTTATTTGTTTATTTGACAGAGAGAGAGATCACAAGTAGGCAGAGAGGCAGGCGGAGTGGGGGTGAAGCAGGCTCCCCACTGAACAGAGAGTCCGAACCTTTGGCAAAATTATTTAATGCCTATCTACCTTAGTCTCTTCATCTGGAAAACTAAAACTGGACATTATAAAATGTCCCTATATATAGGGACTTTTTAAATAAAGGCAAATAGAGTTTACAGTAAGCTTTCAACAAATGAAGACTATAAATATTTTCATATTGTTACTTTTGCTATTATTATAGGTCATTGTCATGATTTAGTGTGGAATAACCACCCGTAATGTAAAATAATCTGCTTTTCAGTCAACTCAATGAAATTCTATCCATCAGTTAAGGGTTCAGTGATTAAAGCAACCAGATATACTGTCTTCCAAAACCAGACTGTTTTAATATTCTATGAAGTATATTTTATTATACAAACATATATTTGCCAGTGGATGAGATGGAATTTTTCCTTTTATTTGTTATACTAGTTTTCTCATTTGTTTTGTCCCTTTGTTTCTTGTCCCTATTTTCTTTTTTTTAATTAAAGATTTTATTTATTTATTTGACAGAGAGAGATCACAAGCAGGCAGAGAGGCAGGCAGAAAGAGAGAGGAGGAAGCAGGTTCCCCGCTGGGCAGAGAGCCCAATGAGGGGCTCAATACCAGAACCTTGGGATCATGACCTGAGCCAAAGGCAGATGCTTTAACCCACGGAGCCACCCAGACACCCATCTTGTCCCTATTTTCAAGATAAAATGTCATCTTAGTGGGAAAATGAAAACTGAAATTTTCAGATGTCATAATTGCCAGGAAAGTTATAACACATTATTTAAAAATTAATAGATATGCTAAAAGATAAGGGAGATGTGGCCTTTATTATCTCATGAGGAATTAAACTTGTTGGCACATAATGCATGTCTGTTGGACAAATAAATCACTATTCAGTCTCCTTTATGTCACTTGCCAAGTATAGTTTTCTTCAGCTAAGAACACTAAAGAGCTATTTTGAAATTTTCAGTAGAATTTAATCCATTTTTATATTAAATTATTCTTTATGTTCAAGTATTTAATATTAAGGATTGATAATGGAGAACAATTTCAGAAGAAGAAACAATTATTTTACATTTTAGTTTTCAATGAGTTTTAGTAGTAATATGAGTAATACACAAGGCTTACATAGTCCTTGTTTAATAATTCCTAAACTGTAAAGAATGTATAATCAAAATGAATGTAAGCTACATTTTTTTCTTTACAAATGAAAAGCTTTGTGAAAGTTTGTAAAAATTCTCACATTGAAAGCACTTGTATAGAACAAGTCTAAAATGATGGACAATTGAAAGTAAGCTAACTGAGGGTACCTTGCTGGCTCTGTCAGTAGAACATGTGACTCTTGATCTCAGGGTCATGAGTTCAAGCCCCACATTCGGCCTGGAGCCTACTTAAAAAAAAATAGGGGTCTCCCTGGCTCAGTCAGTGGAACATGCAACTCTTGATATCAGGATTATCTGCTGAAGTCCTGCATTAGATATAGAGATTATTTTAAAAAATAAAATCTTTTAAAAAATAAAAATTATCTAATTTGTAAAGGTTTATTCATTGAGAAGAATATAGCAAGAAGAACTCAGATAATTACTGTACTTACAAATAAGTTATAGTGCTAGGCAAATTGTTATTAATGGCCCCCTCCCTTTGAGTTTGCCTGGGACAGTTAAACATCTTATTATATCATTATTAGCAACACATCCATCTTTCTTCAAATTGTCTTGCTTTTATTGACACATTCTGTGATCACCATGCTTGGACAAAATATAAGCAGCATCCTAAAAGATGAGTAGAAGTTAGATAAAGAAGGTTGTGGAACAGGAAAGAATGGACAAGAGGGAATTACATGTTCTGGGACCCCCAGGAATGAGTAATGAGTACTTTTGAGGAACTCAAGTTCTGTGTGAGAGGAGTGGAACATTTGAGGGATATGAGGTATTGAGGATTAAGTCTAAATATGAAGGCAAGAGCCATTCCAATGCCCCCTTTTAAATGGAAGATTTTAGTGGTTCTATTTAAGTTTTCTTTCATTAATTTATTTTATTTCATTTCAAATATAGAGTTGCCCCAGATCTTCTGGCTGCCAATGACAGACATCTTGTAAAGACACTGATTCTGTCAAAAAGAGATGATTTGTTTTCTGTATCTCTTCATCCTTTGCCCATAATTTCTATATAACCATGAATTTGCACCTTGGAATGAATTTGCACTATGTACTGAATATATTCCCCTAAAATTCATATGTTCAATTCTTAACTCAGAGTTGTGATGGTATCTGAAAACAGGGTTTTTGACAGGTGCAGGTCATGATGGTGGAGTCCTCATGAATGGGATTAGCACCCTTATAAAAGAGACCCGAGTGAGCTCCCTTTCCCCTTCCACTGTCTGACCATACAGGAAGAAGACAGTCATCTATTAGCCAAGAAGTGGGCTCTCACCAGATAGCAATTCTGCAGGTACCTTGACCTTGGACTTTTCTGTATCCAGAAATGTGAGAAATAAATCTTCATTATAGCAGCCAGGATGAACTAAGATACATCAAAGTATAGTTTTTGAGTGTTTTCCCTTCAATACTCATTACCTACTACTAGTGAATTTATTCCTTTAATGGATATGACAGGAAGCACAGAGGATGTCCCATGATCCACTGGCACAGTTTTCCTTAGTATTTGAAATCCAATTTAAGGAAGAATGGATTTAAGTTGGTTGCTGAGTGCGCTAGAAAGAACCTTGAAAATGGAAGAGAATGAGTTAGAAGTTAGAGTTTATGATTATTTTGTTGTTTTATGGAACCTCTGCCTACGAACTATGCTTTTTTATCCATTTTATTTTATTTATTTTGTTTATTTATTTTATTCATTTTATTTCTTTTCAGTGTTCCAGCATTCATTGTTTATGCACCACACCCAGTGCTCCATGCAATATGTGCCCTCCACATACCAACCACCAGGCTCATATGTCCCACCAACTCCCATAAAAATTGCCTTCTTCTTAAAATTGCAATGCATTTTGAAATGAGGAGTCAGGAATCAAGGCTCTACTCAAGGCTTCTCCCACTAGTGCGTCATGTGACCTTGATCTAATACCATACTTCTCTTAGCTTCAAATTAGCTTAGTTCATAAAATAGTTGAATATGGGACTCCTGACTGCCTTAGTTGGTTAAACATTGGCCTTCAGCTCAGGTCATGATCCAGGGTCCTAGCTTTTATTGTAGCTTTTGGCACATAGTTTTTTATCCAATACTTACCCATTAAAGTGGAATCATGTTGAGTATTCTCTGGTGCCCAGCTTCAGCAAATAATAAAATGCTGAAGTTTGAAAGGACTTCACTATTTATCTATCCAGATGTCCTAATTCTATAAAAGAGAAAGCTGGTATAGAATGAAGAAACAGAGAAACATGTTATATTCAGAGTCACACAGGCTAAGAGCAGAGTTGGGATTGATATATTCATTTTTTTTTGTCTATCGTAATAGTTTCCTCACAATATGGTCTGCTTTCTAAGCTGAAGAGTGAGTACAGCATAAAAATAATAATGACAGAGATGCCTGGGTGGCTCAGTTGGTTGAGCAGCTGCCTTCGGCTCAGGTCATGATCCCAGCCTCCTGGGATCGAGTCCCACATCGGGCTCCTTGCTCGGCGGGGAGCCTGCTTCTCCCTCTGCCTCTGCCTGCCTCTTTGTCTGCCTGTGCTCACTCTCTCTCTCTCTCTCTAACTAATAAATAAAAAAAAAATCTAAAAAAAAAAGTAATAATGACAGATATTTACAACTCAAAGTATATTATAAACTATATTTACTACAAAGCTGATATAATCTGCTGCTGGGCTTTCATATCATAAAATTTTATTTCATGTCTATAATAGGTATAATATTTATTTGACGCCTATAGCAGGTAGGAACTTGTTTATAATTCTGTAGGTGTCAACTTGCATCTGTCACTAATACCTCAGAAAAATGACTGTCCCTGGATACTGATAGAAAATATGAGTTTCACAATTAATCTCTTTATCAGAAGTAAAATAAATGACTCCCTCTGATACCCTTTTGAAAATATAGCTCAGGGATATATTCACATCTTAGATCAAAGTGAGGCATTTAGGATAAAGAAGAATATGAAGCCAAGCAGAACACTTAGTGTTGGGAAGCAAATATATTTAGACAGTGAATCAGACAAGATTAACAACTAATGATATTAGTTGTGTTTTTAAAATTTGACTATATGGCTCCCTACCAGTTTTATTTTGTTTGGTTTTGTTGGTTGGTTTTAAGTGGTCCTGTCTGTCTTTAACAGCATTTCCCTGTCTCTGTGAGTTAAGGTAGTGTGTCACTCAAGCGACATTCCCTGTGACATTCCGTGTCAAAATCTGACTGTGGCATGGTTTGGTCTCACATAGCAAAAGCCATCATGGGTTACTTCTGAGTACAAATGGCTATAAAAAGGTCTTTTCAATCTATAAGACCATAAAAACTCGAGTGAGTTGAATTTTCACAATGATGTTAATAAAAATAAAATCTCACATTTATTAAGGATTAACTCTGATCCAGATTTTATGTGAAAACCTAATGTTGATTTGTGTATTTAATCCTCACAATGCTGTAAGGTAGGTTATATTATCATCTGCATTGCACATGCAAGGAAAATTATGTTTAAAAAATCAGAGCCAAAATACATTATATACCTGAATAGCCAGCCATATACAATAATAACTAACTTTTATTGTATGAACTGTTTTACACATTCAACCAAAGTGATCCCACGGAGTAGGCACTATTATTAACTCAACCATATTAAATTGAGAAATAATGCAACTTGCTTAATCTTGCAGCTATGAAGCAAAATACTTGGGGTGTTAAGATTTTGACCTATGCAATTTATTATTTCATTGCTCACTTGACATAATGCAGATATTGGCTGAATATGTATCACTGCAAATATTATGTGAAGTGCTACATAAATTATCTCTAATACAGTAGATAAAATATGAATAGATGTTGTTAGGGTGCCTGGTGATGTGGGCAGCAAAGAGTTGCACAAAGAGTAGAGAAACAAGCATGACAGTTTGTTCACTTTCCAAAGGAGGAGAGGGGACAGACATCAAAAGAGATGTCACCCTGAGTTTCTGTCAGGTTGGGGCTTTTAAAGGGTTTTGAAGGATGTGTGAAGGTTGCAGTTCCACCCATGGCAGGACGGGGTTAGGGGGAAGGTGATGCACTTTAGCCAGGTAGAGTAGAAGGTGGAAGGTTTTTTAAGAAACTTTATCTGGCATGTCCAGCATGTGGTTGTGGTCAAGCTACAGAAGAATATGTTTTGCAGTTGGGGTCTACTTTCCAAGAATGGAGGACATTGTAACCTAGAAAAACAAAAGGGTTAGGGCCAAGTGCAGACACCTGTGCATTTTGTCTGTAAGCTTGACTGGGGGATCAGGGCACTTTGAATAGATTCCTTTCAGATGTACACTAAAGTTTTTTTTCATAAAATATTAGTATAGTTTTTAAGTCTAAAAGGCTGGATTATAGATGTGAAATGGGAATTAGTTGTGATTGTTATTCAAATTCTAAATTAATTTTCTTCAGTCACTAGTATAATATATGCTCATTAGATTACTCACGATCATTTCATTACAGTATAAAAAATGATATGACAATTTTAAACTTGGCTGACATTTTTAATACATAGTGGTTTGAAGGAAACACTACACAAGTTATACATTATTTTGTGGTAATCTTTGTTTATACAACAGGCATTTCTAAATTCTTGTCAGTAAGCTTCTGACTCTGACTCTGACAGGAAGACTCTGACAGGAAGACCATATCTCTTTATTTCAAGTGGAAAAAAAAAAGTATAATGCATTTTATCAACCCAAACCTTAATCAGCATTCTAAAATGTAACTAAAACACAAGAAACCAATACTTCTATAGTATTGCTATTCAATAACAAACCCTTTTTCTAAGATCCAAAATTCTTAAAATATGACTTTCTGATCACCAATAATACTTTTTATTTTTTTATTTCCATCTCCACAATTTCCTTTATCACCTTCTCAAATTTGTAGGGACCCCATAAAACACTAGGTGAAAACAAGGATTATGTAATAAAGGCCCCATGGAAATATACTTAGGGTGAACACAGGTTGACTGAGAATTGTTCTCACTGACTATGAAACTATAATGTCTCGGACTCACTAACATCCGAGAGGCACATATACTTATTTGGTACTTAATGACCTTTTCAAAATACCTGAATAAATTATGTCTTATGACCACTGATGTTTAGAATAAAACTTGACAGTTTACCACAATTTATGATATAAATATTGTATTAAATTTGGGGGATGTAAATACAAAATGTTCTTTTACAAACATTAGCTAAATAACATTTTGTTAAGCTATAGGAATGTTCTGGAACATTGGTTATTAAATCCTAAAAGGCTTTCTACCAGAGAGATGTTTATTTGGAAGTTCTTCAGAGTATGGCTGTACTTCATTTTGAAAATTAATTGGCAGGTATTAACATATATTTATGCAAAGTGTATTTCTAGCTAGCTAGCTAGCTGTTTGGTAGGGAGATAGAGCCAAAGAATGGCATTCATACATTTTCTGTTGCATGTCTCTTAGCTTTTTGTCCCAATAGAGAAACATTTTCTCAGTGGACACTAAATCTCGGAATTACTTTGAGAGATTTTCACTTGCTCCATCAGTTTTGAGTAAAACTTTCCTTGCCCTTGTGTAAATTCAGATGAGGAAGACAATCTAAGATGGGCCATAAAAGAGTGTGGGCAGATTTATTTCTGAGCCTAAAAAGAAGAATGCCAAATTCCCTCATGCTTAATGAAGTCACAGATTCCGCATTTTGAGGATTATGGATATTTAGAACCATGGACTGATGTGTTATGGAATAAACTAGATTTCCATGGTGATTTGAATTTGTTTATATAATCTTTACACTGTGCAATCTTACAGCAAGGAACTCATATACACTTGAACATCAGCAAAGAAGCAAGCCTCAAAGTAAAAGCAGTGCAATAATTATGATTGAGCTTGCTTTCAAGGAGACCAAGAAATAAGATACAATATGCCATAGGTGGCAAATATTATCATCACACTTCTGCAAATTTTACTTATGGATTTGTCTGATGCCAAATCTAAGGGAATTAACAATGAACAAGTACTTCATGCAAGTATGAATGGAGATACGTCTATTTTTCTTTTTTTTTGCTATGGATCTTGGATGAGGCTGACAATACAGATTGATTGCTTAATAACTAAAGTTCGTCAGAACCACTCTAAGCTATAAGTCTTCATGTTGAGAAAGTTCTCATTATTTGTTCTTATTTTTGAAAGATGATATCAGTAAGCAATGTTCACTGTTAAACGGGTTTGAAACAGGACATTGACTTGTTCTTTATCTATTACTGAGCAATGTTCACTGTTAAATGGGATTGAAACAGCACATTGACTTTTTCTCTATGTATTATTGAATTCTATGTTATTTAAATATTTTAAAATGTATGTACCAATTATATACAGGTATACAAGGCATACACACATCTGTGACACATGTAATTTTATTTACATGTGAAATTACTTTTTATCCATGAATTTTTACTTTTTTATATCAGTTAAATGAAACCAATTGTGTTAGAACAGTTTGCAGTTATTAAGCTATAAAGTTAACCAAAGGCAACTTGAAAGGCCAGTGAAACTATAGGTATTTTCTTAAGTTAGGTTCAGTAAGTTTAATTATATCAACAACCAATTTTTAAATTTTAATTTAAAGATATTTCTGGGCATTTTCTTATTTTCTCTAGAAATCAAGATGCTGCTCTGGTAATTATTAAAATAATCAGTTCTCCTCTTAATTGCAATATATACTTTAAACCACAGGTTAACAAATTCTGTGGAGTACAGCAAGCTATTATTGGTAGCTCTATTCTATTCATTACTCAGGGTTTGCTATGTCCCAAAGCTAGGAGCCCCAAAGCCATGCCAACTGACTCTAGACCTAAGGAAATGTTACAGACTCATACATTCCCTACCACTGCATGAACTATGCTCCTTAAAGAAACCCTCAGAGTAGGTGATTCTGGATTTAAGGTTTAGAAAAAGCATCAGAAGTGAAAATGAACTTTTTAATGAAGTCTTAATATTAAGTCTTTTTGGTGACAGTGTATTACTCCAATTTCATACAAGCCAACTCCTTAGGCACATAACTTTTAGTTAATTCATCATTTCAGTAGCATTAAGTAGTATAACAGTTATCAAACAGGATATAAGTTCACAGTTATGGGTAGAGCAAGAAATGAGGTAGAATTATAGTTAAGGTTCTTGAGAATTTTCTACATCATGATGTTTATCAAGATACCACGTTAGAGTGAAAAGTAGTGAATTGAGGTCTCACAGGTGAATAGTATCTTATCTCTGCAGCATGTCACATGAGGGGAAAAAAGGTTGAGAACCAAAGATCCCTCTCTAAAGGGTCTTTTTCCATCTATGCATCCATTATGTATATATATTATGGAGTACCGATTATTTTCATGGATTATATCATAGACCTAATTCCACTTTAAATTATGATATCCTTAAAGCCTCGGAATTGCTCCCAACCTGTTCCCTTCTCTGGGTAATGAGGGAGTGCACTCAGATGATCAAGACTCTGGCTAGAAGGACCTTCATTTTCTAAGTGACCCAATCGACTGCTTCAGCACTTTGAGAGCCTCCGTTATTTTCCTATTCTTGCTATTATATATTGTTTGTTGCCCTGAAGAAAGCTGAGTTTACAGTTTTCACTAAAAAATTAACTCCTCTACTTTACCATACAACAGCGTTTCTAGTCTTGGTAAATGTGCATTCTGTGAGTTTAAAAGAAAGTCATTCTTAGATGCCATCAGAAGCAGCAAGGTGAGAAAGGCAGATAATTTTCTATATGTCACATTCCTATGTCGATGCTTATAAATAGTGAGAAGGATATATTCAAAGAAGTCAACAACCAGAAGAGTAACACAGTGGCCTGTTGGAATGGAAACCTAACCAATTCTAGCACCCATGGCCAGTGTGCAGCTTGGGTGCCTGATGACTGAGGACTAGGGCTGATTTCAAAAAATCTAATATTAATCTTTTTTAAAAAATGCAAAGCATGTAGATGATTATATTTATAATGTAACTTTTATTTCCTACTAAACAGTCATGTATCTTCTTGCTCTCAGTTTGTATTAGACAGAAACTCCATGGCAATCAAGTTATTTTCCTTTACAGCCCTACTCACTGTACGTAGTAATTTTGGGGTTGTAAGTATGGCTTTCCCCATGGATGTTTTTGCCTGGGGGAATTCCGATGCCAAACAGAAAGCTAAACAGAAAAACTGCCATGAACTTTATAAAAATCATCAATGGCAATTTAATGTGTTTCTTTAAACAGAACATACTCCAGAATGAATTGTATGCTCCCAGAATATTCTTTTTGTTTGTTTCAAGTTTTTTTTTTTTAATTTAAATTCCAGTTAGCTAACATAGTATAGTATTAGTTTCAGGTGTAGAACTCAGTGATCCATCACCTACAGGCAACGCTTAGTGCAGAATATTCATTTTTTAAATTAGATGGCTGCTTATGTTAGAGAAATGACGAAAGCTCCTAAGGACTTTGTGCTTACTCTGTGGATAATTATTTAAAAATAGGTTTAATAACAGGATAGTTAATGTTCTCAGGTTCCAGGGAGAACAGATACTCATATATATTATTATAAGGTGCCCTGCTATGTTTTTAAATGTTATTTTATCTTATTTTCCCTTTTAGTTTTCATATTTACGCCCTTTACGATGATCTCAGATACATAGTCTTACTTCATGTTGTATAAAAATCAATACACAATTTAGAAATTGTCTTTTAATTTATTCATCAGGCTCTCATGCATACCGAAAGCATATTGCTATGCATTGAGAAGACGAGAAAAAGAATTTTTCCTTCTCCATTGATTCATATTTTCTCATTTTATAATGATATTCAGCCTCTTAAGAAACTAATTCAGACATGGGAAAATAAAGCTCATCATAGTAGCCAGGGCTTAAGAGAAAAATCCTAATGAAGCTTGAATCAGAAGGTGTTTGAGGGTGAACGCTTAAAGTGATTTAAAGTTTAAAATATAGAAACTGCAATTGATGTTGCAATCTTCAAACATGCTAGGTTTTACAGATTTTCCACAACTTGAGCAGTTTGAGCAAATGACCAATTCAAAGACTTAAAGTATTGAATTCCTATCATGGGCAATGAAGCTAAACCGTGTGAGCAGTATGTCTCTGTACTTTTTCCAGGGGTTATTTACTGGGTCATCTGAACCAGTGGCTTTCAAGAGCCAGCCCTCAGGCTGGGGGCACAAGAATCCTCTGGGTTGTTTCTTAAAGATATAGATTCCTGGACCCCACTCAAAACTGACTGCCTCAAAATGATCAAGAGTGGTTCTAGATATTGTATTTTTAAGAAGCTCTCCCCATAATGCTGTTCTAGATGCATTGTAGCATAATTTTCACAGTTTCCCATGATGTATTTCAGCCTTGTTTTGATATTTGATAAGAGAAAAAGAGAAAGGTAGAGAATGACAAAATTGCTTTTCCCCTAATGGGTCCATTGTGTCGGCATAGACATGATGCACAAAGCTTCCTGCCAAATGCGATCTCTCCGAGCTCTAAGCCATTTGTTCTGGTACCATTACTCTTCTCAGCCATCATTTGTTACCTTTTGGTGAACTCATTCTGTGATTTGAGGGGACACGGATGCCCCAAATCTGTGTGAGTAACAGCTTTAGAAGTTTTGAGCTGCTTTCCTATTTGTTGGGAGAGCAGAATTTCTCAGACCCCTTGACTACTCTTTACTTGACAAAATGACACAATAAAGAAGATTGATACCAAGGTCTTTTGGATAATTGTGCAGGGAGAAGCTTCAGGGGCTGCACATTAGCTCTACTATATTTGTCAACAGTTGAGTTAAGTGATCCACAAGAAGTCATTTAAAACAAATGACTCTAGATTTATTTTAATACCAGAGTTGGTAATAGCATTCAGCACTGGCTTAGCTTAGCACCATGAATGGACTTCAAATCTGACATAGTCCATGGCCGTTAATCACAGCAAAGAAACTGGGAAAAGCGGTAAAGAGCAAAGGATTCAATTCATTCTGGCTGTAATATATGCATACCTAGAGTCAGGGAATACAATAATTTGAAAGAAAAACCCAATCAAAAGTTTTCCATTGTACTCTCAAGCCCCTCTCAAGCTACAAATCCATTTTCTTTTGGAGATTCCATCTAAAATATTTGCCATTTTCTCCTTGTATGTCTTAGCTTTGTAGGCCAATACTCTATATGAAGAACAGGTGACATTTAAGTCCAACTTTTGTGCTAGTGACTATTTTTAATTTTTATTATCTTGAAATATAATTAAGGAAAAAATTAAAATGTTTTTACTTTTAGCTGTTTTTTTTCATCTTTTAAGTCTATGGACTGAATTTAGACTTCAAGTTTACTTATGTTTTTAGTGCTACCATTGCAAATTGTACAATCTGAAAATGAAGTTCAAAGATGATTTGTTTATTACCTTTCCCCCTGAGTGGATTACTTATCTTGGCATAAAGTGGAAACAAAAGAACAAGCCTAAGTTTAATTACTGTCAGGAAATGTAGACTGGAAGATATATTAAAATGATATCTTTCGGGACGCCTGGGTGGCTCAGTTGGTTAAGCGGCTGCCTTCGGCTCAGGTCATGATCCCAGCCTCCTGGGATCGAGTCCCACATCGGGCTCCTTGCTCGGCAGGGAGCCTGCTTCTCCCTCTGCCTCTGCCTGCCTCTCTGTCTGCCTGTGCTCGCTCTCTCTCTCTCCCTCTAACAAATAAATAAATAAAATCTTTAAAAAAATGATATCTTTCAAGAATTTATAGACTATAGTATTGTTATTTGAATAATTCAACATATATTTTAGATATTCTATGAGTCAAGCACTATGTTAATTCCTAGGATTATAAAATACTAATAAGAGTGTATACCAGTTTAAGAAGACTACATAATACTGCTTCATCTTTTACATTCAGTGTTTACAGAATCCCAAAGATCACATGACCAATTTGCTCTTTATATTTTAGGAGTAAGAGGAGGGCAAGAGTAAAATTGGCAGTATAAACATTTAAAAATTATGTCATATTTAAAAGGTTTGAACAGAATTTCTTTTCCTCCTACTTTGAAAAAATATCTTTATAATAACCTTGTTGTAGGTATAAACTTGGACTTCTCTGACTTTATAGGCTCATTCACCATTGTCCCAGCTCTGGCTTCAGTCTGTATTACAAGGGTATCCACAGGCATATGTGTTGATACCCATGGCCTTCTGTCCAATTTAAGTGACAGCCACCCCTCAGCTATCCTTGAATCTAGGACCGCAGACCTTGACAACACAGTCTACCTATGGGCCTTGAGAAATAACAGTTTTTGTGTGTATATGTGTGTGTAAGAGAAAGAGAAATATTTTCATGTTAAATTAACATGAGAAAGGTAAGAAAGGACAGAAACCAGTTCCAAATTTTGGTTTAATCTCAGGCAAATAAGGTAAGGTAATAAAGCAGAACAATATAAAATGACTGATTAAACAAACATAAGCCATCCATAACATAAGATCAAAAATTGTAATATAATTAATTTATTTAAAACTATTTATATGCATGTAAATACATAAAGAAAAACACAAAAGGAAGCTATCAGTAATTAAGGGATTATTTCAGAGTTGTGAGATTTTAGGTAATTTTTAACCTCCTTCCATATAAAATATACTGTTTTTTAATACAATGAGGATAAATAATAATAAATGCTGTCATTGTTGGAAAAGAATGTCTTCTTTGGAATGAAATATATGTGGGTACTATAATTACAAACTGTAAATTCAGGCCAATACTAAATCTCTGTCAGTCTTTGTTACCTACTGTGTAAAATGGATATACTGTTAGTCTCTTTCTCATAGGATTATGTAGGTCATCCACATAAAGGCTTAGCACAAAATCTGGCATATGATAGCAAGAAATCAAAAGTGTGCTGCTATCATTTTCATTACCCTCATAATATTTATATTAATCAAATTACAATGATCTAGATTCTACACCTGGATGTCAACATATCTCAGCAAGATTAGTGATGGCAGAACAGATGATTTTCTTCTTTGAATCTATTCATCTGATATTAAGTCTAAACTGGGGACCAGAGTAGCAGTCATAGCTCTGCCATGAACTAGCTTTGTAATCTTAGGCATGACAGAAACTCTCTGGTCTTTCATTTTCACATAGATGTTAAGAATTAGAAAAGATGAATTCCAAGCCTTCATCAATTAGGATGCCAATGTAAGTCATTCTATAAGTGTTTTACATATGACTTCTATAATTCACTTTGATCAACACTTATGATCAACGACAATATGGCTCAGATCAACATCATTTCTTCTCTGGACTCTTTTTTTTTTTTTTTAAAGATTTTATTTATTTATTTGTTAGAGAGAGAGAGAGCGCGCAACTGCACAGGCAGACAGGCAGACAGAGGCAGAGGGAGAAGCAGGCTCCCTGCCGAGCAAGGAGCCCGATGCAGGACTCCATCCCAGGACGCTGGGATCATGACCTGAGCCGAAGGCAGCCGCTTAACCAACTGAGCCACCTAGCCCTCTTCTCTGGACTCTTATAGGAACTTTCTGCCTAGTTTCCTTGTTTTGAGTTGTCTTCTCATTAACCCACTTTCTACATAGCAGCTCAACTGATATTTTGAAAATGAAATCTTATCATGCTATTCTACAGCTTATACCCAACCATGTACTTGGAATAAAACCCAAATGTCTTATCATGGCCTATAGTATCCTGATCAACTTAACCCCTAGTGTGACTACCATCTTTTCTTGTGTCACTGTTCCATTGTTATTCATGTTCCAAATACACGGATATTCTCCCCCTTGCCCAAATAGTCCAGGTTCTCTTTTACCTCAAGGCCTCTGAATAATCAACTTCTTCTTCTTCTTTTTTTTTTTTTAAGATTTTATTTATTTATTTGACAGACAGAGATCACAAGTAGGCAGAGAAGCAGGCAGAGAGAAAGGGGAAAGCAGGCTCCCTGCTGACCAGAGAACCCGATGCAGGGCTCGATCCCAGGACCCTGAGATTATTGACCCAATGGCAGAGGCTTAACCCACTGAGCCACCCAGGCGCCCCTCAACTTCTTTTTAACTAAATGTTCTTTTCCTGACCCATTGTTTGGGTGGTTCTTTAGAATGAGGTACTCATTAGAACTCATCTTAAAAACTCTTTTCTTAAAGGTTCATTCCCAACCACTTATCAAAAATACCACCTTCTGCTACTACTGGCTGCTCCAGTTTGTTTGATTTTTATTCCTGTTAGGGTCCTAAACATTTAAACTGATTTTAAATATTTTATTGGTTTGTTTATTTATTTTTGTTTTCTCTTACCTAGAGTTTTTAGTTTCAAAAGGGGAGGGGTTGTTTTAGTACAGATATCCTTTCTGTCTCCAATATCTAGAATGGTGGCAGATGATAGAAGATGTTGAATAACATTTGCTAATTAGATGAGTGCAAAGAAGAGACTGGCTAAGTGGATAAGTAAACAAGTGAACTGTGAATGGATAAGTGCATGTGTGCAGAAACATGCATACTCTATATTTGATAATACCCAGCACTATCATTTAACTTGGTTCTGATAGCTTTTTCCTTCAACATAAACACAAATTTCTAAGCTACAAGGGGGCCAGCCAGCTCTTCAAAAGCAGGGCTACAGCTGCACTGCATTTTCCAGATGGTGGATATCAACACTACCATAACTGTTTATTACTTGATTGGGAATTTCCCAATAAATACCACTATCATGGGGGAAGAAAGAACTGGTGACCTCACTAGTGTTTTGGGTTTGTCAAACATACCAAGCGATCTCAAAGTTTGAGGTTTGACGTAACACTAAATGCATTTTGCCAGCTATTGTCAACTTTCATTTAAAAAATCCATTTCAGGTCACAAACTTGACTGTGTCCTTTCCTCTTGGGTCAATGCTACAGGGGCCTGACTTTACCTGTGTAATTTCAGCTGGCCTTCTGTGCTCACCCTGTTGCACATTGCTGCCCTCTGTTTACAGTTTTACTGGTAGGGTTAAATCTTCTGCTGATTTTGTAGGTGAGACAGAAGTTCCAAACTATGATTGATCTTAGGTAAACTTTGCTCCTGTATAGAGCATTACTTTTGCCCTTAAAAAAATGCCCTGTTAGATGACAAGGACTATTGGCTATACTAAGATTTTGTAATATCCTGTTTTCTTCAGGTTCCTAGTGAGGGGGATGTATATCCATTTGTGCCTCTAAAACTTTAACTCAAAGTTATATGAGACCTCTTGTATATTGGCAATGTAAATTATGCCCAGTTTGTTAATTCCAAGAAGTCCTAGAATAACCAAGTATAACTCAAGGCATGGCTTATGTGACAGTAATAGGAGACGAAATGGCCAGTTCTGAGCTTCCTTGGCAAGCAAGGCGTTTTGTAATATTCTTTACCCATGTTATAATACTAAATCTTAGAATTTAAGTCCCGCATGGGTGAGATGTATTTCTAGTGCCTGATAAGTGTCTGACACAATTACAGGGCATAGATATGTACAATTACA
>ML104487.1:24893-37055 GCA_003697995.1 Taxidea taxus jeffersonii | reverse complement strand
CAGTGGACTCTTGATCTCGAGGTTGTGGGTTTGAGCCCCACGTTGGGTGTAGAGATTACTTAAAAATAAAATCTTAAAAGAAAATCAAGTGAAGTGCTTTGAAGGCTCAGAGCCTGGAGGCAAATCATCTGGTTGCGTGCGAAAGACAAAGGTGACTGTCCGAGCCCCACTCGGACCTGTTCTGTAAAGGTGCCCACTACTGTGTGGCTGCTGGGTCCCAGCACCTTCTTATGACTTTTTTTTTTCGACTTTTAAATTGTGTTTCATTGAAGCATAGCTGACACACAGTGTTACATGAGTTTCAGGTGTGCATCACAGTGGTTCAGCAAATCTCTGCATTATGCTGTGCTCAGCACAGGTGTAGCTACAATCTGTTACTGTGCTATTACAGTACCATAGACTATTCCCTGCGCTTTACCTTTTATCCTGTGACTAACTCATTCCATAACTGGAAGCCTGTATCTCCCACTCCCGTTTACCCGTTTTGTCCATGCCCTCTTCCTCTCCCCTCTGTTGATCATCAGTTGGTTTTCTGTATTTGTGGATCTGTTTCTGCCATTTGTTTTGTTTTTTAAATTCCACATAAAAGTGAAATCATATAGTATTTGTCTTTCTCTATCTGACTTATTTCACTTAGCAAAATACCCTGTAGGTCTATCCATGTTGTCACAAATAACAAGATCTCGTTCTTTTTTGTGGCAAAGTAACATTCTGTTGTTTGTGTATGTGTATCTTACCTCTTCTTTATCCCATCTGTTGATGGACACAGGCTGTTTCCATGTCTTGGCTATTATAAATAATGCTGTAATAAACATGGGGGTGCATGTATCTTTTCAAATTAGTGTTTTCATTTTCTTTGGGTAAATACCCTGTAGTGAAATTGCTGGATCTTATGGTAGTTGTATTCTTAATTTTTTGAGGAATTGACGTACTACATTCCACAGTCTCTGCACCAGTTTACATTCCCACCAACAGTACCTCCTCACCAACACTTGTTACTTTTTGTCTTTTTGATTCTAGTCATTCTGACAGGTCTAAGGTGATATCTTATTGTGGTTTTGATTTGCATCTCCCTGATAATTAGTGATGTGGATCATCTTTTTATGTGTCTTTTGGCCAGCTCGTTAGAAAACTGTCTTTTCAAGCCCTCAGCTCATCTCTAATCAGACTATTTGGGTTTTTTGGTGTTGAGTTGTATAAATTCTTTTCATGTATTTTGGATATTGACCTCTTATCAGATATATCATTTGCAGATACTTTCTCCCATTCAGTAGGTTGCTCTATCATTATGTTGATTGTTTCCTATGCTGCCCAAAAGCTTAGGAAAGCTTTTTTAAAGATAGTAATATTTACAGACACTTCCTGCCTTTTACTTTTCAACTTATCCTACTCTGACTTCCACTTCTGTATTAGTCAGGACCTCCAGAGGAACAGAACCACCATCTGTTTCTCTCTTTGTGAGCTTATATGTGTGTGTGTATGTATATTATGCACACACACATACACATATGTACAAGTACACATTTATGTATTTGTCTATACATATAGAGAGAGGGAGGTACTTAAGAATTGGCCCATACAGTTTTTGGGGCTAGCAAGTCTGAAATCTATAGGGCCAGCCAGCAGTCTGGAAGCTCAGGCAGAATTTCTATGTCAGAGACTTGAGGCGGAATTTCTTCTTAGGAAAACCTGTTTGTTTTTTTAAAAGATTTTATTTATTTATTTGACAGACAGAGATCACAAGTAGGCAGAGAAGCAGGTAGCAAGAGAGGAGGAAGCAGGCTCCCTGCCCAATGCAGGGCTCGATCCCAGGACCCCCGGGATCATGACCTGAGCGGAAGGCAGAGGCTTTAACCCACTGAGCCACCCAGGTGCCCCGAAAACCTGTTTTTAACCCTTAAAGTCTTCAACAGATTGGACGAAGTCCACCCATATTATCAAGGGTAATCTCCTTTATCTAAAGTCATCTGATTGTAAATGTTAATCACGTCTGCAAAATATATTCAAAGCAACATCTAGACTACTGTTTGACAAAAACAAACACCTGTGCAGTCCTGGTCTAGCCAATTTAACACATAAAATTAACCATTACAAGGTTTATCACTCTACCACATCTTCATTGCTAAATCCAGTGACACTTTTCACATCTCTTCTTGCTTGATCACTTTGCAACATTTGACATTTTGGATCCCCACTACTTCTTGAAACCCTTCTCCCTTAGTTTCAATAACCCTAGTCTGTCCATTCTCCTGTCTTCCTGGTTTTTCCTTTTCTAATATTTAAAAGACTCATCTTCTCCCAATTATTTGTTGATAATCTCTCCTGTCCTTGGTCTTCTTATCACTCCCATGATTGGTGTTTCCCAAAACAAATTCCATCTTAGAATTCTCTGCTGAGCTTCAGATCTATGTATCCAATTACTTGTTATCCATCTCTACCTGGATATTGCATAAGCATTCCAAACTTTGCTTATCTAAAACTGAAATCTTATTCTTCCCCCCTTAAACTTGCTTTTGCATTTCTTCTGTACTCTTAGTTGTAGTTCTGTCTCTACCTAATTACCTAAGCCAGGAATCTGAGAGGCATTTTCTGACTTCTCCCTTATTTTTCCATTTAAAACTCTCTCATCTCTATCCTTTTCTCAATGAAAAAGAGAGCTTAACTCTCATTTTCTTTTCTTTTTTTTTTTTAAGATTTTATTTATTTATTTGAGAGAGAGAGACAGAGTGAGACAGCATGAGAGGGGAAGGTCAGAGGGAGAAGCAGACTCCCCGTGGAGCTGGGAGCCCGATGTGGGACTCGATCCCAGGACTCCGGGATCATGACCTGAGCCGAAGGCAGTGGCTTAACCAACTGAGCCACCCAGGTGCCCCTAACTCTCATTTTCTATCATCTGGAATCATGTTGTGGTCTTTCTGCCTCCTGTCAGTCTTTTTCCAATCCATCTACACTGCTGCCACAGTGATGTTTTAAATATGCATTTAAAAATTCATTTAGTAACTCCTAAGAGCCCACAAAATTGAGGTAGAATTCTTCAGTAAGCCTACAAGGCCCTCTGTGACTAGCCTTTCCTACTCTTTATCTCCCACTGCTCCTTGCTCACCCATCCTACTCTCAAATCATACCGAAGTATTTATGGAGTGCAGATTTGCCACGTTGCTTGCTTCCGTGTCCTGTGCTGCTGCTGCTGCCTGTCATATCCACTACCTCTGTCACTTCCCTGCCCCCCTACCCCTACCTTGTGCATCTAGAAAAATTATTTCAGTACCTACTTTGATCTTCTCCTTTGAATAATCTTCCTGATTCCACAGTTAGATTTTGATCATGTCCCCTTTCTGACATCATCATACATTATTTGCAGCTCTGCTATAAAACTTACTACTGTATTATTTATTTTTTGTTTATCAAAGTGTTGCCTTTCAGTGGACTGTTTCCACTGCTTGGCATGTAATAGGCTCTTACCAAATGCCTGGTGATGGTGGAGATGATGAGCCTGGAGTGGAGTACACGGCTCATTTAAACAAATATGGAGGAACGCTGGGCTTGGACACGTACATAGGAGAGTGGTAGATATTTCTTTATCCTGTCTGTCCCTTCTACAGGCTGCTGCTGCAGTTTTACTACCAGATTCCTTTTGATTTATACTTTTTATAACCTGATACCTATTCTTAGCCTTTATTTTGCTTTCATTTTATTTTGCTTGTATCCTTAGAGCAGTTGAAGAGACAGGAAGCTGTTAAATTACTGTTACAAAGTCCCACTTTCCCATTTTCATTCCGTCACAGGAGAAAGCGTACATCGGCTTATTCTCATGTGATTCTTGTGTGCCAAAAGAAGTCTTTTCTCAGCCAGCAAAAAGAATTCATGTAATAATAATAGTATTTTTTCAAGTTTTTTAATCCTCCTATGTCCCCAAAATGTCTCCATTTAATAACAAATTAAAAACTAAATGAGTTCTGTGTTAATCCTGGGAGAAGAAATCATGGTCTTTAAAGATTGTTAAAGGAATAATGAAGACTTCTTGGGTGTTTAACGTGAAAATTACAGATGACCACGGGTTCCGCCATATACATTATGAGTCAAAGGATAGGTCAACATCTCAGTTTAGATCTGTGTATTACTTTTTACAGTAAATACATTTGTAGAGGCTACTTGTGGTGTAACTCCTTATGTATTTAATATTTATCTGACTCTTGGTTTTCTTGGTTGACTTTTTAAAGGGGTGAAGAATATACTTATGCATTCTTTGCCCTTTATGAAATGTAATATCTTGGTTTTGAGTCCACCTGTCCTTTCCCCTTTACTTAATTTTATCTTATTGTTTTGCATTGTGTTTCTAAAATAATGGCTTTGGCTTGTTTTTTCCTGAATGTTTCTGCAGTTTGGTTTGAGTATCTGGCTTTGGGCACCCCTCCTGAACTTGGACTCCATCTGTACTTGTGACTTTTGGAAGGCAGCAGTCAATGTTTTCTATGGAAGATGGCCTTTTTTAAAAAATATTATATATGTTTGTGTCTCCCCCCTTCCTTTTTGCTTTCTCTTTAAAAGACTGGAAAGAAAGCAGTTAAGGCAGTCCTGTGGGTATCAGCAGATGGACTGAGAGTTGTGGATGAGAAAACTAAGGTAAAAATTTTATAAGCGTGAATATTACTGTTCATTTTTTAAAATCCCTAATGATCAAATATAATGCCATTAAGCTGCTGTAGTCACTCTGTATCCTTCCACTTTGTCCAAAGTCTTCGGAGATACTAGTATTCAGAAAATAAATTTAGTTATTCATTTAACCTTATGAAAAACAGAATTCTCACAACATTTTGCTCTATGTAACAGTATGTTTAGTGTAGTAAACATTTGCATTTAATTTTAGGATTTTGTTCTTACACATTTTAAGAAAATGTTTACTCCCACAAATTTGATGTAAAATATAATGGACCTTTTACCATAAAAGTTAAAAAAAAAAAGACCACATCTGAAATTTCTTCTTGTTCCTTAATAAAGAGAACTATATTCTTAGAAAGTGATATTTGAAATGATTAACCTGCTGTTTAACTAAAAAAAACCAATTTAAGCAAAATCTTAAGGACTAGTAAATGGCTCATTTGGTTAACACTTACTTAGAATCTACACAATATCTCATATCATAGATGGCATTTTGCATTTGAAAGAAAGTGATCCTACATGCCTGAAGAAGAACAGAGACATAGACTCTGACATTAGAGAGCATTAAGGCTTATATAAGCACATACAATCATTCCTTTAAATTTCCTAAGGGACCTAAAGTCTGGAGAAATTTTAACAAGAAGGCAATTTTTCAAAAAATTCACATGTCACTGAAAGGGAGAGACAGTTTGGCAGCTAAAGAGCAGTTTTGATGGATAACTTACCTGATACATTTTAGGTATAACTATTAATACAGTTGCATTAGTTCTTTTGACCTTCATCTGAGGCCCCCCTTTTTCTTTTTTTTAAGTTCAGAAGAAGTGGTAGTCCTAAATGTATATGATTACTATTATTGGAAACAGTGATCATCTTAATTAACTTATTGTTAAGAACTTGTATAATTTTCTTTAGTGTTTTAGATGAAATGTGTTGTACATGGAGGCAGTTTTTGTTTTATACCAGTTTGTAGGTGATATTGCCCCCTGGTGGCTACGTATACCACTGGCATTAATTAGTTTGGTTCCCATTGTGAATGGAAAAGAAATTTTGCAATGTGTACGATCTATAAAGGGCTCATATTTAGAATATATAAAGAACTCCTACATGTCAACAAGAAAAATGACAGACAATCCAAAAGACTTGAAGAATTATATTACTAAAGAGGAAATTCATAATAAGGTTATGAAAAATAAAATCATAATGAGCCACCAAAGTTGCAGAATTTTTAAAAATTGGCTGGCAGGTTTGTGGAGCAACAGAAATTCTCATAGTGATGCTTTATAAAAGCCATTTTTAAAAATCATTTGTTTTACCACTTACAGCCCCACCTCAGCATCTGGGGATTCTGGGCTATGGGAGTATCACATAGAACAGCCTCAAGATTTTAAAAAGCATTTTGTGTAATGTTTATACTGTGTAGATACAATGCCATTCAGCATTGTATATAAAGTATATAAAGTCATACTCAAAATCAAATGATCACTAAGCTAATATAAACTATATGAGAATTGGATAGAATTTATTGATTTATATATATTATCAAATTGAACATGCAGTGTACTGTGATAAAACTAAAATCAGCAAGCATCTGTTTTAGAACATAAAGATCAAGTGAGAAAGTCATCTGGGCAAAGTGCCTCTTGGGATCTCTTCTTCATCAAATTCTTAGTATTCAGACTACTGGCCTCAGATCTCACTATTTCATAGTCTTGATGCTTTAGTTTTAGAGACTCTATATTGTGAAATGAGCATCCGTGTTTATTCTGAGAACCTTGAATAACCTGGTAAATCCTCTTTTCCTTTGTGTTTCCCTTTTTCTAGGATCTCATAGTTGACCAGACAATAGAAAAAGTTTCTTTCTGTGCCCCAGATAGGAACTTTGATAGAGCCTTCTCTTACATATGCCGTGACGGCACCACTCGGCGCTGGATCTGTCATTGCTTCATGGCTGTCAAGGACACGGTGAGTCCAGCAGTGTAGACTTCATCATGACTAGCCTCAGCTAGCCAAACTCATTCTGGGTTGGCTCAGCTGAGCAATTCCCACTGCATTTTTTTTTTTTTAAAGATTTATTTATTTCACAGAGATCACAAGTAGGCAGAGAAGCAGGCAGAGAGAGAGGGAAGCAGGCTCCCTGCCGAGCAGAGAGCCCGATGTGGGGCTCAATCCCAGGACCCTGAGATCATGACCAGAGCCGAAGGCAGAGGCATTAACCCACTGAGCCACCCAGGCGCCCCCCCACTACATTTTTTTATAAGTACCTGCACTTACAGCACTTGGAAGTGCCTAAACGAGCCTATTTTCATTCCTTTTGTTCAGGCAGTTCACACTCTTGCTGTGACCCTGCAGCTCACAGAGCAAGATGATTAGCTGAGAGCCAAAGTCATTAAAGGAGAGTAAAAGTGCTCCGGTGATAGTGGCTGTTAAACTTTACTTGAAATTTTTAATTATTAGAACTGGGGTGACGTGTATTAAGGAGGGCACGTGTTGTGATGAGCACTGGATGTTACATGCAACTAATGAATTGTTGAACCCTACATCAAAAACTAATGATGTACTATATTCTGGCTAACTGAATATAATAAAAAAAAAAAACTGTTTTCAAGATTCTTACATGTTTTTGTTTGCTAATACATCTAGGTAGAAGATATTGTCATTAGGAATGCTTAGGTGGCTCAGTTGGTTGGACATCTGCCTTCAGCTCAGGTCATGATCCCAGAATCCTGGGATTGAGCCCCACTTTGGGCTTCCTGCTTAGCAGAAAGTCTGCTTCTCCCTCTGCCCCTCACCCTGTTCTCTCTCCTCACTTTCTCTGTCTCTCAAATAAATTTTTAAAAGTTTTATTCACTTATTTGTCAGAGAGAGACACCACAAGCTGGGGGAGCTGCAGGCAGAGGGAGAAACAGACTCCCCACTGAGCAAGAAGACCAATGTGGGACTTGATCCCAGGACCCCGGGATCATGGCCTGAGCCGAAGCAGATAGTTAACTGAGCCATCAGGCATCCCTCAAAAAATTTTTAAAAATCTAACAAAACAAAAATAAACAAAAAAGACATTGGCATTAAAAGGTGCTTATAAATTTATTTGTAGAGGAATTCTACAAATGAATGAACTGAGTTGAGATATATTTTCAATTAATTAAAAATAGAAATACTGTGGTGCCTGGCTGGCTCAGTTTGTGGCACATGTGACTCTTGATCTTGGGGTCATGAGTTCAAGCCCCATGTTGGGTAGAGATTACTTTAAGATTATTTATGTATGTATGTATGTATGTATGTATGTATGTATGTATGTAACAGAGAGAGAGAGAGAGAGGGAGAGATCACAAGTAGGTAGAGAGGCAAGGAAGGAAGCAGGCTCCCCGCTGAGCAGAGAGCCCGATGCGGGGCACCATCCCAGGACCTGAGATCATGACCTGAGCTGAAGGCAGAGACTTAACCCACTGAGCCACCCAGGATAGAGATTACTTTAAAAAAAAAAAAAAAAAAAAGGAAATACTGAAATTACAGTACAGTGAACTTTGCCAGAAATTGTTGCATAGTAGAAATTTTTGGTTTTGTTGAAAAATAGGGGGAAATTGGGGTGGCCTAGGTGGCTCAGTTGGTTAAGCATCTGCTTTTGGCTCAGGTCATGATAGCCCAGCGTTGGGCTCCCTGCTCAGCGGGGAGTCTGCTTCTCTCTCTCTCTCTCCCTCTGTTGCCTCCCCCCACTCATGCTCTCGAATAAATAAAATCTTCTTAAAAAAAGAATAATTAGGGGTTCCTGGGTGGTTCAGATGGTTAAGCACCTGCCTTCAGCTCAGGTCATGATCTGAAGGTCCTGGGATCAAGCCCCGCATTGGGCTCCCTACTCAGTGGGGAGCCTACTTCTCCCTCTCCTTCTGCTGCTCCCCCTGCTTGTGCCCTCTCACTCTCTCTGTCAAATAAATAAAATCTTTTAAAAAAAGAATAACCTATCATCTTTCACATAAAGTACCCAAAATTCTGACAAAAGACAAATCTCTTAGATGATGATGATCTTAACGATAGTAGAGCATTGAGTGTATAATTGAAATTATTGAGGTTTTTTTTTAAAGGTTTTATTTATTTATTTGTCAGCACAGGAGTGAGCACAGGCAGACAGAGAGGCAGGCAGAGGCAGAGGGAGAAGCAGGCTTCCTGCTGAGCAAAGAGCCCGATGTGGGACTCAATCCCCGGACGCTGGGATCATGACCTGAGCCGAAGGCAGCCGCTTAACCAACTGAGCCACCCAGGCGTCCCTGAAATTATTGAGTTTGTTAAAGTCCAGACAGAATAAGGCAGTATAGCCATTCCTGAAGGCTACAACTCAGTAAACTCATTCCAGGGTTTATCGGAAAGGGAAGCGGTGGCCATACTCTAAAATTCCCAAAATGTTTTTCAAAGCTCTCGGAGAGGGTTACCTGGGTGGCTTAGTTAATTAAGCATCTGACTTCAGCTCGAGTCATGACCTCAGGGTCCTGGGTTGGAGCCCTGTATCAGACTTCCTGCTCAGCGGGGGTCTGCTTCTCCCTCTCTCTGCCCCTCTCCCTGCTCATGTGGCATTCGCGCTCTCTCTTTCTCTCTCTCTCAAATAAATAAAATTTAAAAAAAGAAAAATCTCTTGGAGACAGTGATATAAACTATTAAGAGTCCAGGCTCTGACTCAGATCTGGGTTTCAGGCCTAGTTCTGGTTTTTAGTAACTGTGGCATTTGGGGCAAGTCACTTAACATTCTTTAAGCCTTACTCTCCACTTCTATAAAATGGAGATAACAGTTGGGAAGACTAAATTAGTAAAAGTACTTTTAGTATAGAGTTTGGCACAGGGTCACTTGACGCCCTAAATATGGTGGCTCATACTGTCAAATGTTCTTCCTCCTTTTGACGCAGTGCTTTGAGAGTGAGTTGAAGTAAATAAACTCCACTTTCTTCTTCTGTGACTTCAGTAAGTCACAAAGCGATGTATTTTGCTATCACTACACAAAATCCAAAGAATTCCCTTACATTAATTAAAACACTGTTTTATTGTCAAATCCTGGTCCTTCAGGCTGTTTGAATCTCCTTCGCCGGTGGTTGTCCTGTATCAGAATCACCTGGAGCGCTTGTTAAAACAGTGTATAAGCTGGGACGTCTGGGTGCCTGGTGGCTCAGTCGGTTAAGCGTCTGCCTTCAGCTCGGGTCATGATCCCAGCGCCCTGGGATTGAGTCCCACACTGGGCTCCTTGCTCAACTGGGAGCCTGCTTCTCCCTCTGCCCTGCCACTCCCCCTGCTTGTATGCGCACTTGTTCTCTCTCTCCCTCTGACAAATAAATAAAACCTTCAAAAAAATAAAATAGTTTGTTAGGCCCCACCCTCAGAGTTTTTCAAAATTCGATGGATCGCAGATGGAGGGGCTTGGAGAGGGTCTCTTCAAGAACTTCTGCCCTAGGCCTAGGAGAAATAACAAGCTTCTTTGGGCTGTAGCTCTGTTCTTATACTAGAGCTGTTCGGATGCAGACAGGTTCTCAGATTTTTTCAGTACTCTCTCCTATTTCATGCTTCAGTGCTGTACTCTTAATATCATCCTTCTAAGAAGTTAGATGGAAACTCATGTGGATGAATAAAAAGTAACTGTCAGTTCTTAGTAGGCAGTTATGTGAAATCTTACAGTTTATAATCGTGTGACAAAAGGCATTTCATACATGACTTCCTATTGTATCTGATACTAGCATATAAAATTCAGGGAAGTTGCTCAGAACCATATGTCAGAGTAGCTGTCTATACTGTGTGATTTTGAAAATTCCACAGAGGGCTCCCTGTTCTCATACCTTTTTTCACTGTTAGGGATACCAGCAGTTACTGTATCGTCTCTAATTTTTTTATTCCACAATTAGATATATGGTTTAAAATACAGATAACCCTGATAAAAATAATCCATTGAGTATATGAAATTTACTCTAGGTTATCCAGTTTATCTTTAAAACAATATTTAGCTTATATAAGCTCTCCTCTCTTCCCACACACAAACATATCGATTTTATGTATTTAATTCCTTTATAAGTAGGTAGTGTGGATGAAATCCTCCTTTAACTTCTGCCTGTGTGTGGGTGGGAGGGAGAGTTGAGGTGAGAGAGAGCTGGAAGATAAGGAAGGTTAGGGGGAAAGCATCAAAGTGATGAAGGCCTAGAATGGGGAAGGGTGCTTAGGGGAGCATTTAGAAAGGGGAGACTTAGAAAGCTAAGCTTTCCTTTTCATAATTCCTGAGTCATCTCTGGAGTTGTATTTAGTTAGCCAAAGTTTTAAGTTTACATCCTGTCGACAGCCTGTTTAGCCTCCTGAAACTTGCCCTGCCTTTCCAGTAGTTTCTTAGAAATGCTTGGTACCTATTACCGCTGTTCCCCTAAATGGCAAATGCAGGATTTGTGTCAGAACTTAGGGCTTTAGACCTTGAGTAGTGTCTCCTAAGCTGATGGCCAGAGCTAACATGAGTGACAGAGGAGGCCTGACTGATAAGGAGGTCTCTGGGGCAGCACTCAAAGCACAGTGCCCACCACAGTAAAGTATCACAAGCATGACCTGAGATAATTTATTCATTTAATTTGCCATAATGATATGTTAAATTATAATTTTTAAGCTTCCAACATTTTGCCATGTGTAAAAAACAGACTTATTTGTGGTCCGGCTGATTTGTATTTGTTGGTACTATAACTCTAAAAAAGCTTTTTAAACCTTCTGTTACATACAGGGTGAAAGATTGAGTCATGCAGTAGGCTGTGCTTTTGCGGCCTGTTTAGAACGGAAGCAGAAGCGGGAGAAGGAATGTGGAGTAACTGCTACTTTCGATGCCAGTCGGACCACCTTTACAAGAGAAGGCTCATTCCGCGTTACGACAGCCACCGAACAGGCAGAAAGAGAGGAGATTATGAAACAAATCCAAGATGCCAAGAAAGGTACAGTCTGTGCTGCTACAGTTTGCATTTGTGCAAGTTAATATTTGGAAGCTCGCAGGGGTAAGCTTTCTCACAGTCAGAACTCCTAGTCATACATGAAGACCTTCAGAACGAACCTGAAAACCTAAACAAAGGCCTTTCCATCAGAGTGGCTTGTTTTGTGGCTTCTGAGATGTTTACTGTTTCCATCACTGGAAGCTGTCTGGGCAGGAGGCTGAGAGGACACTTGAAGAAGCTACATTGAGGGAGCCTGGCTGAGAAGGAGGTCTCAGGGGCTGCTCACAAAAGCACAGTGCCCACTACAATGAAGTATCCTAAGTGTTATGTAGGATAATTTATTCATTTAATTTGCCAGTGATAAATTATATATTAAATTATAATTTTAAGCTGTAGTCCCTAACATTTTGCCTTGTGTACAAACAGACTTATTCGTGGTTCAGGCTAATTTGTAGTTATTGGTACTATAACTCTAAAAAAGTTTTTTAAACCTTGTTCCCCCCCCGCACCCTGTTTTAAAAAAAAATTGGGGAAATCCACATCCTGGAATAGACTTCTTCTTCTTTTTTTTTTTTTT
>ML104487.1:0-24493 GCA_003697995.1 Taxidea taxus jeffersonii | reverse complement strand
TTTTTTTTTTTTTTCTAAATTTATTTGTCAGAGAGAGAGAGAGAGCAAGCACAGGCAGACAGAGAGGCAGGCAGAGGCAGAAGCAGGCTCCCTGCCGAGCAAGGAGCCCGATGCGGGACTCGATCCCAGGACGCTGGGATCATGACCTGAGTCAAAGGCAGCCGTTCAACCAACTGAGCCACCCAGGCATCCCCTGGAATAGACTTCTAATGCTGATGCATCTGATCTCTCTGAGAAGCAAATGCTACCAACAACCTACATCTTGAAGGAGGAAGTGCAGGTTCCAGGTTCAGGCTGCAAGGGGCCTGCTGGTGTGATGCTGGGTGCGGATGCAGGCAGAGTTTTCACAGCAGTGCCCTTTGTATTAGATGATGGCTGTGTTTTAGCGTTTTAGTGAAAAAAGTCCATAGATTTTGAGAAGCTAACCTGTCTTCTTCCCAAAGCCTCTGTTAACTTTCGCATGTGATTTTGCAGAGTTGGTGAATTTTTTGCAGGTACACATGGCAGCATAGCAGAAATGCCTGTGCAAGTTATACAGGAGTCTGTTGTCCAAAGTCGGGTTTGAGCATATTGTAGAACTAAGTGATAGGCCTTAGGAAAAATGCTTCGCATTCTTGTGTACAGCTAGAGTTGAAACCGACGAGGAATGTTTTTGGAATTAAACCATTCAGTTTAAATACTACATTAATAAAATCGTGCTCATTTTTTACTATATCCTTTTAGTTCTAAACCAGCCATTTTAGAGAATACCATTAGTCTACTACTGACTCAACAACTCTAATTCTTAAGCCAGAAAAAATATATATTTTATTTGAAATTAAATTATTGATTATGATTTTTTAATGTCTTATAAACATTACATTCGCACCAGATACCAAAGAATAAAAAACACCATGCTATTTTTATCAGAAAATTTTAATATGTATAGCTATTATTTAGTGGGCTTCAGTGATTTTCCAGACTGGAAGCATATTCTTTTTTTTTTGTCAGAGAGAGAGAGAGAGAGAGAGCGAGCACAGGCAGACAGAGAGGCAGGCAGAGGCAGAGGGAGAAGCAGGCTCCCTGCCGAGCAAGGAGCCTGATGTGGGACTAGATCCCAGGACGCTGGGATCATGACCTGAGCCGAAGGCAGCCGCTTAACCAACTGAGCCACCCAGGCGTCCCGAAGCATATTCTTTAATACCACCAAATACTCCTCCTTGGTACACATAGCACGTGCTGAAGTGGTTGAGTCCTAGCATCTAGAGGATTATGAGCAGAGGTGGATAAAGATTTACCACCACCAGAATGGGACTCAGCTGGTGCTCACATGGAGATGGTTTTGTTTTTAGGTGTAATCCAGTTTAAAATTTTACTTCTGTATGCTTTTATTCTGATGAGCCACAAATGCCACATTATTTATGATTTTAAAAAGACTGCTTTATGACATTCTTTAACATCTAATCTAACTAACACTTGCTTGGACCTTTCTGTCCCTGGCACTCCCAAAGTCCTCTCTCCCCCGCAAAAACAAGTGAACAAGCATTGAAAACTATGAATCATCATTCTTTAAAGGACCTCACATAGGAGCTCATAGGTGCTGGATTTTTTTTTTTTAATCTTGGTCAGAGTCTTCAAGTCTTAAGTTATGAATCCCTGCATGAGAATCAAAGATCTAATATTTGTGTCTTAGTAGATATGCCATGACATGTAGTAGGATATTAAACCTTTTATTTGTCTGAAATGTAGGAGATCTGAGTGCTGCTTTTAACCTGTCCTTTAAGAGACATTGGGAAGGAGATGGGTAAAAGGACCTAGGAGGGTTTGGAGTTCCTCGACTGTATAAGCTGGAATTATTTGAAGACTGCTAAGGTCCTCTTTCTCTTGACTTTCTTGAGCTGAAACAGATAAGACAGTTGTTGGTTCATCAGTGGCCCCTGGCAATACTGCCCCATCCCCGTCCTCTCCCACCTCTCCCACTTCGGATGCCACTGCCTCCCTGGAGACGAACAATCCTCATGCCATCCCACGCCGGCATGCACCCATTGAACAACTTGCTCGCCAAGGCTCTTTCCGAGGATTTCCTGCTCTTAGCCAGAAGATGTCACCCTTTAAACGCCAGCTCTCCCTGCGCATCAACGAGTTGCCTTCCACTATGCAGAGGAAGACTGATTTCCCCATAAAAAATGCAGGTAATGCAGCATCTGCCTGACTCACTGGTGCTCCAGCACAGAAGCGTTTTCATCACTTCCAGTGGAGACACTCATCCCGTCAGACTAGCCACCCCTCCCACTCTGAGGCTGGTTGCCGGTTATATGTATCTTGTGTCATACCCCCTGGGAGACTACTAAGGTTCATGCAGGGGGACGTGAATTGTTTGTTTCTCTTCAACAAATAGGTGCCAGAGCCACGATGGGAGTTCGTGGACGGAGCTGCAAGGTTTGCAGTTTGTCCTGATGGAGGTTCACTACCTCTCAGCCACCTGCTTCCAAACATCAAGGGTCTCGAGTTTCCCTTCTTACTCTACCGTTTGGGACCCAACAGAGAATTAATTTAAAAGGCTTTGGAAACACATCTCTTCAAATGGTATTACTGTCAGATGTACCAGAAGAAATGGATAAGTGCTCATTGTCCTTGTGGCTCATTGGCTCCATACAGAGGAAACTCTAAACGGGTTTCCTGTTTAAATCGAAAATCTGTTGCTCATCAGAGACAGTGGGCTTGCTCACACATATCCATTACCTTTCAGAACTGCCACACAGGCCTTTGTGTGGCCCCTGTACAGCTGAGCCAGCCCTGGTAGCTCTTATCCTCATCATAAGATCCGGAGCTAAAGTGTCAGATCTGGTCAGTGCTTTTTTGGGCTCTTTTTTACTTTGCTCTGAGACATGTTGAGCCAGTGCCATAACAGGATATAAGGAAGGTGTGTTTCACTAAGACACCACCACTGGTGATAAATAAAAGTTCAGAGAGTTCAAGTTTTTTGCCTGTTGAAACTAGACCTACCCAACAATTGGACTAGATGATTACTGAGGGTCTTTCCAGCTCTGAGCTCCTGTAAAAACAGAAACTCCAGATGCTTTCAGGACCTTGTCTTCAGTTCTCCCTCGGAGCAGATGGGAAACAAAAGACATTCTTTTCATAGCTGAGCAAAAGAAAGGTTCGCACATTATCAGCTTCCGCAGTGATGTAGAAGTATCCTAGAGTCATTATTAAGAACAAAGCCTCTGGAGTCCTGGACCCCAGTTTGCTTTTTCATGTTATCACAGTTCATATACTTGCTATTTTGGTGTTTTTTGTTTTTTAGAGTGGGGGTGGGGAGGTGGGAGAAGGGGGTTAAAGAGAGAGGGAGAGAGAATCTTAAGAAGGTTCCACGCCCAGCATGGAGCCTGATGCAGGGCTCAGTCTCACATCCCTGAGATCATGACCTGAACTGAAACCAAGAGTTGGACATTTAATTGACTGAGCCAGCCAGGTGCCCCTATACTTGCAATTTTGGAAAAAAAGAGTGATGACATGGTCGTAGCTTCTTACACAGAAAAAGAGCTGCACTGGTGCCCCTGACTTTAACCCATTTCCTGATAGAGTTACTAAGTGGCTCCAGAACTATACCTAGACCTTGGAAACTAGTTGGGAGACAAACAGGTTGGAGATGTCTTCCAGAAAGATCTAACTGGCAGAAAAAGAGAACACCAAGTTCTCAATAGTTTCACACAGGAAAGGATATAAAGAAGTCTGGGGATTGGCAGGGAGGAAGATAGTCCTTAGTACATGAATTGTTGACATTTTATATCAAAATTTTTAAAGATTTTATTTACTTATTTGACAGAGAGATCACAAGTAGGCAGAGAGGCAGACGGGGGGGGGGGGGGGAGGAGGCCCCCCCCCCGAGCAGAGAGCCCGAGGGGGGCTCGATCCCAGGACCCTGAGACCATGACATGAGCTGAAAGCAGAGGCTTTAACCCACTGAGCCACCCAGGTGCCCCTTTATATCAGTTTTTAAAGCTGCTTTTGTAGCCCCACTTGACAGTTGAGACTTTTCTTTCACAAATAAGGGATGCATTATAAAATGCCACCTTGTGTCATACTGTTCTATTTTAGAATTATTCAGTTTTCTTGTCTGGAGCCATTTTTTGTTTGCCTTGCAGTGCCAGAAGTAGAAGGAGAGGCAGAGAGTATCAGCTCCCTGTGCTCACAGATCACCAATGCCTTCAGCACACCCTCCGAGGATCCCTTCTCATCTGCCCCAATGACCAAACCAGGGACCGTGATAGCACCGCAGTCTCCTGCCTTTCAAGGTTGGTACCCTCTTGGCCTGCTCAGATCTCTTTGAAGCTTGTACTTTTATGGCACAGCTCACTGACTGTTGATTGGCACCCTGAGCTTCCCAAGAGCTGGTCAGACCCATTAATTTCCCTGTCTGATAATGTCTCAGATTCCTTAATTTCCCTATTCCACAATGTCTTTGTTCTCTGTCCCCAGTCCTGTTTCCTAAAATGTCTGCATTCATCATTCTGCATGTACCTATCATCTTTGATCCCATTCTGTTAGGAGCTTTTGTAGTCCCCCACACCCTGCTTTATTTGCCACTTAACTGTTAAGAGAGTTTCCAGCTAGCTCTCTAGAAGCAGCAGTCATCAGAGTTGGTTCCAGTGTATGCCTTTTTTTTTTTTTTAATTTTTTTTAACGATTTTATTTGTCAGAGAGCACAAGTAGGGGGAGTGGCAGGCAGATGGAGAAGCAAGCTCCCTGCTGAGCGAGGAGCCTGATGCGGGGCTCAGTCCCAGGACCCTGGGATCGTGACCTGAGCCGAAGGCAGATGCTTAACTGACTGAGCCCCCCAGGCGCCGCAGAGCGTATGCTTTCTTAGCAAGCAGAGTAGTTCTCAACCGGGGGCGAATTTGCTCCCTTCAGGGAAGATTTGGCATTCACTGGTGACATTCTTGGGCGTTACAACCTGGAAGGGGTGGTTGCTGCTGTCATCGGCATAGAGGCTGAGGACGGCACCGAACCCCTTTCCGTGCGCCCAGGAGCTGCCCTCGTGACCAGGAGTCAGTCATCGGCCCAAAAGGTCAGTGGTGCCAAGGCTGAGAGGCCCTGGACTCACCTCATCTTCACCCTGTCACAAGAGGCTGTTAAAGAAAAAGGTACTTCTTCTGGCTCTTTAGTTCATCTTCTATAACAGGTGTCCTAAAATTTGCCTTTGTAAAGGCACTGAAGAGTTACTAAAAGTTGTTTTCATAGATGCCGAGTTAATAGTCGGTGTTGACTTTGAAGTCCGCAAAAAGTCTGTATATAATTTAAATTACAGACTTTTAGAATTTGAACTCTTATAATCACCATTTCTTTATTTCTTTTGAGAAAGAGCTCAGTTTTTTTTTAAGATTTTATTTATTTATTTGACAGAGAGATCACAGGTAGGCAGAGAGGCAGGCAAAGAGAGGGGTGGGGAGCAGGCTCCCTGATGAGCAGAGAACCCTGCGTGGGCCTCGATCCCAGGACCCTGAGACCATGACCCAAGCTGAAGGCAGAGGCTTTAACCCACTGGCCACCCAGGTGCCCCCAGAAGTAGTTTTGCTGTTGGAGACAGTACCCCGTTCCTACCAGAGGAAGCTACTACATGCTTTCCTTCAGAGTCTCTTTTTATTTATTTATTTTTTTTAAAAGATTTTTTTATTTATTTAGTTGACAGACAGAGATCCCAAGTAGGCAGAGAGGCAGGCAGAGAGAGAGGAGGAAGCAGGCTCCCTGCTGAGCAGAGAGCCCGATATGGGGCTCGATCCCAGGACCCTGAGACCATGACCTGAGCCGAAGGCAGAGGCTTAATCCACTGAGCCACCCAGGTGCCCCCAGAGTCTCTTTTTAATAACAAAGAGGAAAAAAAAGTCCCTTATACCATGCGCACCAAATGGCTTTTCATTTCATATAACAAATATTTATAATACCTATAGTAGGCACTATTTGTTGAGCACTTATTAGCACTGTGGCTGCCACATCTTGGTAAGGACTCGTGCATTTTCTCACCTCATTTAATCTCCACAACAACCCTTTGAGGTAAGCATTACAGATAAGGAAAATGAGGCTCAGAGAGATTGAGTAAACTGCCCAAATTGCACAGCCAGGATTTAAACCCAGGTCTTTCTGAATATCCTACCTGTTACATTCGGCTGCCTCTGTGCCCGTTTACAGTGGAATATACAGAACTGAATAGAACATAGTCCTTTCCCTGCCTTTAAGGGACTGCCAGTCTATGGATGAGCTAGTCTTTCAGACAAGCCCTGGGGTTAATAGTACCAGTGCCGTAAGCATGGTTGCCTGGTCTTAAAGAGGGAGTGATTAAAAGCAAAGGGCAGGGACGCCTGGGTGGCTCAGTTGGTTAAGCGGCTGCCTTCGGCTCAGGTCACGATCCCAGCGTCCTGGGATCGAGTCCCACATCGGGCTCCTTGCTCGGCAGGGAGCCTGCTTCTGCCTCTGCCTGCCACACTCTCTGCCTGTGCTCGTTCCCTCTCGCTTTCTCTCTGACAAATAAATAAATTTAAAAAAAAAAAAAAAAAAGCAAAGGGCAGGGAACAGTGCCTGCTTGTCTGCTCTGTACTAAATATGATAGAGAGCTGGGCTAAGGAACAGAAACTCTTGGAAAAGATACCTGGAGTAAAGGAGCAAAGGTTAAGAGATTTTAATAGAGAGGAAAGAATAGTAGTACTTTGAGATACTGTGAACATTACCGAGGGGGGAAATCTTCAGAAAGAGATGAAATTAATTCTGTAGGGAATTACAAATTTATTAACCAAATGAAAACATATACCAAGTTTGATTTCTCATTTATAGCATGAGTATACCAGCCTTAGGGGGTTTTTGAGAGAATTAAATAGGATGATGCATCTGAAGTACTATTAATGAATTATATTAATGATCATAAGGGATCATTATATTTAACCCATTGTTATTGTTGGCATCATTTGATCTTTTGGAAGAGTGGTAGGAGAAGGAAATGCTTTATCTGCATCATTATACCAAATCTATTCTATACCTAGAATAGATTCTTGCTGCTTGTTAGACAAAGCAGCTTTGTTCAACTTAATTGGAAATTGTTTTTCTAGGTTTCATTCCCTCTCCCCCTGTACACATACTTTCCTAGAATGGTCATTTGACTTCTTTTTTTTTTTTTTTTTTAATCAGTGTAGCTATTTTAATTTCAACTTCTTATTCCCTCTTTGCCAAAAGGTTTGTGTACCCATTGCAAGATGGCATGGTTATCGCAACACCAACTTTTCTGTCTTATCTGTTCCACCAGTATCGCACATTGGCCTGACTGACCCAGCTCCCGGGGGTCGCCCGTCCACCCTGCATGAATTAACTCCATCGATGTTGTCTGCTCCCATTGTAGCTAATGGCACTGACTCAGCCTTCCATGTGCTTGCTGCTAAGCCAGCCCATACCGCTCTAGCACCCGTAGCAATGCCTGTGCGTGAAACCAACCCTTGGGCCCATGCCCCTGATGCTGCTAACAAGGGAATTGCAGCCACACATTCGGGTAAGGTGGCCACGGATGGTGGTGAGGATTCGGGATCAGATGAATGACACCAATTCAGGAATCAGCCATTTACCTGAGTGGGAACCAGGGAGGAATCCTTTCAGGAACAGTATGTTCCCCCCAGAAATACACTACTATTAGGAAAAGTTGGCGAAGGAGACAAACTCAAGAGATTAGATTCAGTAGTTCTTAGGGTTACGAAATAGAGCCAACCCCTAGAGCTTTCATAAAGTACAGATTCCTGAGCCCTACCCTGAGTCTCAACCAGTGAATTTGGAGATGTGTGGACATGCCTGTAGCAAGGGGGTACGCCGCTTCTTACGGTGGCAGGCCTACAGAAAGGGCTGCCAAAAGTACTTCATTTTTGCTTTTCTGTACTTCCCAGTTTTCCTATAGTGAACATTTGTTAACTGTAAAATCAGAACAAAAAAAATTTTTTAGAACAAATTTTAAATAGTAATGAAGGCAGTTCACCTGAAGGATAACATGCATCTTGAAGTAAGACAGGGGCCATGAGGCATATGGCCAAGTCAGTGGTTATTTTTATTCTGTTAGAGCAGAAAATGAATCACCTTGGGCCCTGTAGAGCATGTGCAAGCTGGTTTCTGTACCATGAAGTACGGTACAGCAGTAGGAAAGGGTTTCTTAAGCCAGCCAGTTGCCTTCGTTGCATGCAGTCGAGCCCTATCTAGACAGCTCCTCCACATGGCTGAGACAGCAGCATGGTCTGACACGTTCCCTTTGTCCTCAAACAATACCTCCTCGGCTGGTTAAAGAGACTTTTTTCCCACTGGCCAGAACCACGAAGTATCCACATGTTAGGATCAGTCAGGTAACCAAGGTTACCAGGTCAGGAAAGAAGCCCCTAAAGATTGATTCTTTTGTCTCTCTCCATCGTGTTTGTTCCCAGGGACCGAGTGGGGTCAATCTTCTGGTGCTGCATCTCCAGGTCTCTTCCAGGCTGGTCACAGACGCACGCCCTCTGAAGCTGACCGCTGGTTAGAAGAGGTGTCCAAGAGTGTCCGGGCTCAGCAGCCCCAGGCCTCCGCTGCTGCGCTGCAGCCCGTTCTCCAGCCTCCTCCACCCACTGCCATGACCCAGCCGGCGCCGCCTTTCCAAGGGAATGCATTCCTCACCTCTCAGCCCGTGCCAGTGGGTGTGGTCCCACCCCTGCAGCCAGCCTTTGTCCCTGCCCAGTCCTATCCTGTGGCCAATGGGATGCCCTATCCAGCCCCTAATGTGCCTGTGGTGGGCATCACTCCCTCCCAGATGGTAGCCAACGTGTTTGGCACTGCAGGCCACCCTCAGGCCACCCACCCCCATCAGTCTCCCAGCCTGGTCAAGCAGCAGACATTCCCTCAGTATGAGACGAGCGGTGCTACTGCCAGTCCCTTCTTTAAGCCGCCTGCTCAGCACCTCAACGGTTCTGCAGCTTTCAATGGTGTAGACGATGGCAGGTTGGCCTCAGGAGATAAGCACACAGAGGTTCCTGTGGGCACGTGCCCAGTGGATCCTTTCGAAGCCCAGTGGGCTGCATTAGAAAGCAAGTCCAAGCAGTGTACTAACCCCTCTCCTACCAATCCTTTCTCCAGCGATTTACAGAAGACGTTTGAAATTGAACTTTAAGCAGTCTCTATGGCTTACATATTTTGTCTATACTTAGGCAAGGGCAGGGGCAGAGGTCAAAGGAGCAAAGGGAACTTTGTGTTCCCAATCAGTATACTTTTCACTAATCCCAAAGGTCCCAAGGAGCATGTCCAGGCAGAGTTTGCTAGGAGAGGTGATTTTTTAAACAATGGAGAAAACATTCCTAGAGAAGAGTTGTCTTGCAGTTAGGCTAAAGAAGTCAAAGAAATGTTGCCCTCTGTCCCCTTCTTTCTCCCTCAGCCCCTTACAAGTCTCTGGCAACAGAGAGGCAGAAGTATCTGAACAGGAATTTGTATTCAAAGCACATTTACTGGAATATAAAACACAACGGGAAGCAAAACAATCTCCCTTTGTTTTTTAGGCCATTCATGTGCCACCTCTCAGTACTGGCCTGTCAGGTCAAGAACATGGTGGCCTGTGCTTGGGCTGGGGACGAGAGGCAGGCTGTGCCACCAGAATTCCCAGGAGGGCACATCAGCAGCTGCCCGACAGAGCTATATTTTAGGGGCAAAGTTGAGCTTCCACTTTGAGTAAGAATAAATATTATAAATATATATCAAAAAAAGCCAAAATCTTTATTTTTATGCATTTAGAATATTTTAAATAGTTCTCACTATTAAAAAGTTGTATGAGTTGTAAGTAATCTTGCCAAAGGTAAAAGGGTTAGCTGTAAGAAATTGTACATAAGATTGATTTATCAGTGATGCCTATCAAAGTGGAGAGAGGAGAGGTTGGGAGGTGCAGATGGGATCCTAGCTTACTTGGTATCATTCATTGTAAGTAGCGCATTGCAGCAACGATCATGCGTATGACCAATACAGTCACTAGGTTGTAGTTTTAAAGAAAATGAAAGAGCAGTATTGTCCTGGTTTTGAACCTGTGATGAAATTCTGATGTCATTATTTTAATGAACTCAATCCAAGTACACTCTATAGAGAATATGTATTTTCTTTTCCGTGCTGCTGCAGTTTATGTTAGTCCTCTACTTAACACTAAGGTGACAATGACATAATCACGTCCATTGACGGGAGCACAGGTTACCGTGTTGGTTTGTCATGTGGGTCTTGGTGGGTTTTGTTTTGTCCTTTAAGTCTTGTCCCCAGGAGTTTTGTGGGGATGGAGATTGTAGTTTCATTAGCCGTGTGCGCGTTCGTCCGCCCCCAACCTGTGGTGAGCAGAGCATCCGTTGCCAGCTGCGGCCTCTTGACCTCTGGTAACAACGTGAGATCCCATCTCATTTTTACTTTTGAACGTTGGCCTTACAATCAAATGTAAGTTATATATATTTGTACTGATGAGAATTTATAATCTGCTTTAACAAAAATAAATGTTCGTGGTAGAAGCTTTTGCCCATGAAGGGCTGGTCTTTCCCCTTTTCTTCATCAGCAAATATGTTGTCTTTTAGTTCTTTTTGGTCTGTTCTGCTCTTCGGCTGCTGCTACAGAACTCTGGTTTGGTGACTAGAAAATCATGTATTGGGACTAGTACACTTTTTTTATTGAAGTATAATTGGCACACAGTGTTAGTTTCAGGTGTACAACATACCGATCCAACAGTTCATACATTACACAGTGCTCACCACGGTAAGTGTCATCACCATCTGTCACCACACGTGCCATTACAGTATTATTGACAATATTCCCGTGTTAGACTTTTCCTCTCCGTGACTTATAACTGGAAGACTGTACCTCTGGATTAATCCCCTTCATCTGTTTTGCCCATTGGGGCTGGTATATTCTTAAAATTTTGTGTTTATACTTTAGGCTTTGGTTGATCCTAAGCATATCTCTGACGTCAGATTCTTGCTGCTTAAATTGTGGTCTGAAACAGGAGCATGGACTACACCTAGGAGCTGAGTAGAGGTACAGAATCTCAGCCCCACCCTCCCCACCCCCAGCCTAGTCATCAGAATGTAACACTGGAACAAGGTTCACCTGAAAGGTCCTGCTGGAGCGGTGAGTCTCAGCCTTGGATACATACTAGAATCACCTGGGGAGCTCTTAAAATCCTCACCCTGGTCCCTACTCCACGCCAATACATCAGAGTGGTGGGGGGGACCCCCAAGTTCATTTTTTTTTTTTTAACTAAAAAAAAAAAGCTCCCAATATGGAAGAGGGTTGAGAACCACTGGTCCAGCTTGTTGGTGTTACTCTTTGCTATAACCTTAGCCCAGTACTCTGTGACTAGTTCTGAGAAGAGCCAGCTACCCTCGAACTTACCTTCTGAATGATGTTGCCAACTGGGGAGAACTAGGGAGTCCCAAGAAAGTAGCCCTTAGTTTCCTGTTTGTATAGCAAAACTAGCCATGGTAAATGAAAGGGGATCCTCCTCTGTATTTTTTTTTTTTTTTTAAGTGGAAAGAAGAAAATACCTCTGCCCCTAATCCACATTTCCTGTGTTGACTGAGACGTAGACCAGGAAGTGTCACTCACCCGTGATGCAGTTTCCAGCCAGTGTGGTGGTCATAAAAGTCAGCTTTCCCCGTAATGCCTGCCTTCCCTATGTCCTGGAATAACCTGTCAGGTCCAGCCAGTCCTCTGGAGGATGCGTAGAAGGTTAAAGTGGGAAACTTTAACCGGAAGCTCACTGAATGCAGGCCTCTCGTTTAGCCCCAGCGAGGGACAGGGGGTCTGAGAGATGGAGGACGACTTCTTCCACCTCCAGCCATTTCTGAAACCACTTCGTTGTTAATACATTGCCTTCCCCTTCTTTTCCCCCCGTCCTGCTGGTGCTGGTTTTTAATGGTCTAGTTCTGCCTCACGGATTCCTGCTGGGGGAGGAGAGGCGCCCCGCTGGTCACTGTGCAGGTCAGCTCGATGCGGGGTGAGATCCTCACAGCCAGGCTCTGCACGTCGGCCTCAGGAGGGGGGGCCTTTCCAGAGGAAAGTAAGGCGCCCCCCCAGTTCGGCCAAGCTGATAGCACCGGGCTGCTGCTTCTTCACCCCCATGCCGGTACTGAGCTTACGTGCCGTGCTGCCCCTCGGCAGGAGCTCCCACGAGTGCACCGTTAACTGTCCACGCAGGTGGGGGTGAAGCTGCCTGCCCGGAAGGGTGAGCGTGACCCGAGCAGTGGACCGCGCTGACCCTGCATGCCGGGGCCTTCTAGCAAAGAGAAATGGCCTGAGCCGGTGGGAGTTAGTGTGCCCCGGGAGATACATGGTAACTTCGAAACCCTTACACACCTCCCCACCCGGCTCTCAAAGAATCGAGAACCCTGGTAACTTGCTTTAGAACCCAGTGAATTGATCCTGCGCAACAGAAATGAAGGAGGAGGCCAGAAAGGGTGGCCTTCTCCAAGCAGATGCCTCTTGACAGCTGCCTGTGCTGGGCCGTGCTGAGGTGCCCCACGGCCGGGCGGGGCAGCCTGAAAGGGCCCCCTCTCCAAAAGACAGATCCCTATGCCAACCGGAGGCCAAAGGCTGGGGGTTGTCTCGGGCCCGGGCCCGCAGCCAGGCTTCATCCTTGCTGCCAGACGGGCTGAGCAGGAGGCTGGAAGCGGGAGCAGCTGGCGCAGCAGAAGCTGGAGTAATACTCGTTGCCACAGAGCTGGGCCTGCAGGATCAGATCACAGTTGGCCAGCTCGGGCTGGTCTGCACACTCCCTGCCGAGGGCCCCAGGCTGGCCGGGCAGCGCTGCGGAAGCAACCGGGGTGAGAGAGAGGGGTGAGGGAGCTGTGGAGGCCGAAAAGTCCCACGTGCCCTTTCTTTGCCTTAAGAGGAAAGCAACAGTAGGAGCGCCAGGTTTCCAAAAGTGCAGTCGCTCTGTGCTCTGACTCTTAACACCTCTGTGCAGCCTCTGCCCCAGCCGTGGGCCTCACGGGGCAGCCCAGGGTCCTGCAGCCACAGCCCAGGACAGACTCTGAAACCTGGACTACACGTGATGATGCATCCCTTGAAGTTAACTCCCTGCCCTCCCGCTTGTGACCCGCAGAGCTCAATGACTATTGCCTTCGCCCTTGGGTTGGCAAGGGAAGGTGGGGCATCCGCCCTGAGTAAAATTCTGAGTTGGGCTAGAGCTGTCATCGCTCTCTCATTGCTGACTTCCTCTAACCTCAAAGGGTTTGTGCCTTCTGCAGCCCCAGTTTATCTCCGTCCCTTCGTTCCCCATCTTCACAGTTTTCCCACTTCCCCTGGAGAGAGCCAGTGCGCTCTTACGCAAGGTGATGAAGAGAACAGCCTCAGGAGCTATGGTTCTAACACTGCATGAAGCACAAAATGCTGGCTGCTGCCCCCTCTGAATGTGCAGGGAGCTTCGGTACCTTAACCCTCGTGAGAGGAGCGCCTGGTGAGCTAGGGCTGTAGAGCAAGGGACTCTTGATCGTAGGGTCAGGGGTCCAAACCCCACAATGAAAAAAAAAATCCCTGAGTTTTATTCCACTGCTTCATCTTGGGACTGAAGCGGCCTCATCTGGTTAATTTCCCTTTTCTTTCTGGAAAGGGCTCTTCTGACTCAGCTAGGTTAGGCCTGAATAGTACCATCCCTAAAGTCAGACCTCATGGGGCTGATCTTCATCTCCTCTCCCCCCCCCACCCCGTTTCTCCCAGAATACAACATTATAACATCTGGGTGGCCTCAGTACCTGATTCAGTACAGATCTGGGATATCAGTATGAGAGTACTAACTAAGCCGACCTTTAAACATGGGTTTGAATTGTGCAGGTCCACATGATTTTTTTTTTCACTAAATACCGTGTAATACTGTAAATGTATTTTCCTTAGGATTTTTTTAAAAGATTTTTTTAATTCATTTATTTGAAAGACAGAGACCACAAGCAGGCAGAGAGGCAGATAGAGAGGAGGAAGCAGGCTCCCCACTGAGCAGAAAGCCCGATGTGGGGCTCAATCCCAGGACCCTGGGATCACGACCTGAGCCGAAGGCAGAGGCTTTAACCCACTGAGCCACCCAGGGACCCCTCCTTAGGATTTTTTTAAAGATTTTATTTGACAGTGATCACAAGTAGGCAGAGAGGCAGGCAGAGAGAGGGGGGAAGCAGGCTCCCCGCCAAGCAGAGAACCCGATACGGGACTCGGATCCCAGGACCCTGGGATCATGACCTGAGCTGAAGGCAGAGGCTTAACCCACTGAGCCACCCGGCGCCCTCCTCAGGATTTTCTTAACATTCGTCTAGCTTACTTTGCTGTGGGGATACAGTATGTAATACAGATACAGTCCGTGCTAACTTACCAGTAGGGCTTTAGTCAACGGGCTGTTAGTAAAGTTTTGGGGGGTCAAAGTTCTACGTGGATCTGACTGCACAGACGTTGCTCAGGGGTCAGCCGTGCCTACATTTATATAAATATCAAGCCATTTATGCATTTTTAAAAAAAATCAGTAACCTTGGTATGGACTTTCTCTCAGCAGTTGCAGCCCTGGGGCCTGTCAAGGGCCCGAGGTTAGGTGCCCAGCACAGTGAGGAAGCACAGCAGCTCTAGAGCCAGACCGCCTGAGCTCAGTCCTGGCTTTCCTGCTTCCCAGCGGGGTGACTTTGGGCCAGTGACTTCAGCTCTCTGCCTGTGTGGAGATGGGAACAGCTCCTTGGGCACCGTGACTGTGGCTAGAATTTGAGTGCTGAACTGTGCTGAGCTTCATAGCCTTATTCCCTCTCCTTCAGAAAATGAGCGAGCCTCTATGTTTTATCCCTCCAGTATTTTCTGTTTCTCACCCCGGTCTTTTAGGCAAGAAGGTTGAGAAATCCTCAACAGAAGCGTGCCGCTGACACCAGAGCATGACTAACTCAAGGCCCGCTACCTGGGTGCCCACGCTAACTCCAGTGTGCCACCAGACCACGGATCGGGCAAAGGGAGGCAGCCTCAAGCAGTGAGAGCCTACAGAAAGCACAGTCAACAACATGAATAGAGAGAGAGGGGCGAGATGGCTTCTAGTCAAGAAAGGTGCCCACAAAATGGGAGAGGAGCAACGCTCATCCAGCAGAGGGCAGGAGAAAGGTGTCCTGTCCAGGAGGCAGCCCAAGTCAGACACCGCAGCGTGCGAGCGCGCGTCAGCAGGAGCCCCACCAGACTTTGCTGTCAGATGGGTTTCTGATTATAACTTGGCTTCCCATGTAGACGTGTCTGCCGTGAATCGCAAACACGAACACCTGGGTCCTCTGACCGCTCTTTCTCACTAGTCTGCGTTCCAGCTTGTCTCGGGTCTCCTTAAGTCCGGTTAGTTTGTAGACAAAAGATCAATCTGCTGGGCAGGGGGGAGGTGACAACCGGCCCCGGCGGTCTAGCACTTTTGTGAAGGTCAGGCCTTCCTGTGCCCCTGCACTCAGTCACCAAGACTGAGCACCTAGCGCTGTCCCAGTGGCTGTCCTAAGGAGCTCAGAAGCTGGAAGCCTGCATGTCCATCTGATTCACTAAGCAACATTTCTGCCGAGGACTTTAAGCCTCTAGCGCTGGCCACTCCCCACCTGCAGCATAGCAGGCTCAGAACCCCCGGGGGAGCAGCTCTCCCGGGACGGTGCTGGGGCCCTGACCGCTGTAGGCCTCCAGGCAGACAGCGCCGTGGAGGCCCTCCTGGAAAGTCTGCTTCGGGCCTTACAAGAGATGGCGGCTCAGCCTGGGGCTCTGCCCTGCGGGTCAGTCCATGGGCCCAGACCAAGGACACATGAAAGGGCAGGCTGGGCGGAGGGCAGGCCTTCCCCTTCCCCTTGACCTCTGACTTAACTTTGCAGCCCTTGTGAATCCAACATTAAACCACAGTCTATCTTACCAATTTTGAGATGCGCTGATTTTCCCATTTTAACACCTCTCAAATTGGACTGCATTGATGGTGTCTCGGCACGGTGTCCTTTAACCGATTGAGCAGCATTTTTTTCTTAGTGGCACGAAACTTTTACAACATGGGCCTTAGGTTCACTAATATTCAACCCCGAGCAAGAGCTGGAGAACACAAACTACTGAATAATGCAGGTAAAATTCTGCCCAGTTACTGGCATAATCATTTAAGGAAAAGAATATCAAATACGAGGACCAGGGTCTACAACTTAGCCCCTCATTTGCTGTATGGCTTATAGAAACACCGCATACGGTCTCTGGATATCTGCCTCAGTTGTAAGATGGGGACACTAATCCCCGCCCTTTCTGTGTTATATGGTCAAAGAGCCGTAAAGGCACTTGTCAATCATAGGACCATTTTTTGCCACACTGATTAGAATGGACACATTTAACGGCCTGCCTTAAGTACTGTAATGAAATTCCAGTCAATCCTCTTTTTCAGAATCAGTCTAAGTGATATTTGGCATCCCCTGTTGTTACCAGATGCCTCCCCCGGCACCACCTCCTCCACCCTCACCACGGCTCTCCCGGGGGCGAGGATGCCTGCTGCACAGGGGAGGAGGGAGGCTCGGAAGGTTGAGCCCCTTGCCACAGGTGACACAACCAGGAACTGGCAGAGTGAGCCAGGACCCAGGCTAGGGTCCCCCAGACCGCAGAGCCTGCCCTCCCCGCCCCGGGCAGCACAAACCCAGCTCTCAGGAACGAGCAAGTCCCTGGGGTAGGCCCCTTACCCGGCGGGACCACCTTCACGTCGGTGCTGCGGCTCACTGCCTGGCTTCCACGGTAGGCACTGCATGTGTACGAGCCCTCGTCTCTGGCCTGCAGGTTGTGGATCAGCAGGGTGCCATCTGGGGACTGGTGGACACGACTCCCATCGGCCCGCACAGGCAGTCCGTTCCTGGGGGGGAGAGGACGCTGGGAGAGCCGGCCAGGGCCCAGGAGGAGACAAGGGAGGAGGTAATCCCTGTGGACAGATGACCCTCACCTCAAGAAAGAGATGCGTCGGGATGCCAAAAAGAACATTCTCATAGCAAAGTCACTCAAAAGTGAGGTGAACTCACCCTGACTGAGCACACTGATCTAAGTTATTGTGAATCTGCCTCTTGATCCACAAAGGAAACCTGCTCTCGATTTTCATCAACGAAGGTCTTTTAAGGAGCACATGGGTGGCTCAGTTAGCTTAAGCCTCTGCCTTTGGTTCAGGTCATGATCTCAGGGTCCTGGGATCGAGCCCTGCAATGGGCTCTCTGCTCAGCAGCGGGCCTGCTTCCTCCTCTCTCTCTGCCTACTTGTGATATCTCTATCAAGTAAATAATTTTTTTTTTTTAAAGGTCTTTTAAGCAGCCATGAGGACAGGCCCTGTGCTCGGTGAGGGACATAAGCACTCCCTGTCTTGATGGCACTGGGCTAGGGTACAGGTGTTTAGGGGGTCTTCCCTGAGGACGACCTAGCTGAGCCCTGACCTGAGGATGAGGAGGAACAGCTGGCTGGTGAAAAGGAGAACAAGGGGACTCGTAAGCTCAAGGGGCGGCCAGGGTCAGAGCAGGGAGGGAAGTGGGCACAGCCTAGACAGGACTTTAGCCTGGACCCTTGGGGGAAAGGAGGGGTGTGAGCTAAGCAGGACGGACCAAGTGTCTGCCCTTGGAAAGGCTCGCTTCCTCGGTCGAGGACAAGCCTGAAAGCAGAGAGCCGGGCAGTGGCCACGGCAGACGTGCACACATGGGGGAGGGTCTGATTTGTGAGGTGGGGGGCAAAGAAATGAAGGATGACGGAGGTTCGGGGCTTGGGTTCCTGAGTAACAGTGGTGCCTCTCCACCACTGGATCTGGGGGAGATCCAGAGTGGGGAAGAAGGCTGAATGGTGAAGGCTCTTTTCCACCATTTTGCATTTCAAGATACCAGGAGGCGATGGACTGGAGGTCCAGACCCAGACAGTGTATCAGCACCACATGACCCAGGAAACCACGTGCCAACGTTACCCAAGGTGAAGTCAGATCAAGAACCACGGACAGCCCCTGAGGTGCACCAGCCTCTGAGGGACTGGTGTGAGAAGATGAGCCGGCCAGGAAAACAGAAGCAGCAACCAGAGAGAGAGGACAAAGGCCCAAGGACAGGAGTTTCCTGGAGCCGAGGAGAGGGAGCATGTCGGGAAGTGCAAGCGGTCAGCGGAAGAGCAGGTCATGTCGGGACTGAGATTCCTCCCGAGGATTTGGGAACAGGGCAGTGTCCCTGAAGCGGGGGTGGATGTGAGCCGCTGTGAGTCGGGAGCTGAGCAGGTGGAGCCAACCAGTCCGAAGAGCCGCGCTGTGAGGGGGACACTCCATGGGAGGCCAGAGTCTGCGGGGACATGGGGGTCAGAGCAGGGTATCTTTCGTTTTGCTTGAAGAGGGGAATCCTGATCATGTTTGCTGCTAGGAAGACCCAAGAGAAGCAAAGAGGGAGATGCGGGCCTGCTAGGATCAGCAGAGGCCGGACCCGGTCAGGGCAGGCCTGCACGGAGCACAGCTGCTCGAAGCCTACAGAGGCTTCCAGCCGCACAGGCCCCTTCCCCGGCTGACATCATCTCCAACACGCGCCTCTGAGGCTTGTTCAGGAACGGCCTTCCCCTCCTCAGCCTTCAGGCCCAAAGTCACGTGTGTGGGCACCGCTTCCTTGATTCCTCCAGAGAGGAGGCAGCCTCCGTCCTCCCGGCACGGATAGCACTGAGGGCCCATCTCTGGAGCTCAGCGGACACTGGGCCCTCTCCCACCTGGGGGTGTCTGGGGGGCTCAGAGCGTACCAAGATCCCCAGAGCCTGGGCGATTCCTGACACGTGGCAAGGAGGAAGGGGGCAAAAGAACGTTTGCTGAGGGAATGAAAAGAGAAACTAACGTGGAGTAAAAGACCCCTGAAGTCTCCGAAGTTGAGTCTAGCCCCAGGGGGGAGAGTGCGCCACCCCGAGGACATTAGGAGACGTCTCTGGACACCGTCGTTTGTCGTGACGGGAGGGAGGCCTGCGGGCATCCAGTAGGTAGATGGCCTGGATGCGGCAAACACCTCACAATCCACAACACGGCCCCGACAATCAAGAATTATCCAGTCTAGGGGCGCCTGGGTGGCTCAGAGGGTTAAGCCTCTGCCTTCAGCTCAGGTCATGATCTCGGGGTCCTGGGATGGAGCCCCGCATCGGGCTCTCTGCTCGGCAGGGAGCCTGCTTCCCCTCTCTCTGCCTGCCTCTCTGCCTACTTGTGATCTCTCTGTCAAATAAATAAAATCTTAAAAGAAAAAAAAAGAATCATCCAGTCTGGGCGCCAGGGTGCCTCGGTCAGTTTAGCGGCTGCCTTTGGCTCAGGTCATGATCCCGGGCTCCTGGGACTGAGCCCCACACCCAGCTCCCTGCTCAGCGGGGAGCCTGCTTCTCCCTCTCCCTCTCCCCTCCACGAGACTTAGACACCCGCCCACTCGATCTCAAATAAGATCTTAAAAAATTATCCAGTCTGAAATATCAATAGTGCCGAGATTGAGAAACCCTGGTGTAGCCCAACCAAGAGACCGGTCCTACGGGGGCTCACTGTCAGGAAGAGGGTGCTGCAGCCCCCCCACTGGAGGCAGGAGTTGAAGAATGAAGGGTGGGAACTGCACTATCCCTGCAGAAAGCTGGGCCACCTCCCAGGCTGGACAGCCTCAGGGGTCCGAGTCCGAGGGCCAGGCCGGTGTGGACTAGAGCCTTACCTGGACCATCTGATGTTCACACTTTCTCCTGTCACCACACACAGCAGCCTGGCCGTGTCCCCCTCTGGCACCATCATGGTGGAGGGCAGCTCTGCGATGGTCAGCTCCCCTAGGCCCAAGGAGGAAGCACGGTCGGCCACTCGCTAATCCTGTCCCACCTGTGCCGCCCGACCTCCGAGGTCACTAGCCCCACTCACCCTTCCGCTCAGGACTGCCACCTTACCCAGAACTCTGAGCTGGATCCATCTCTGGTCTCGGTCCTGCCCGTTGAAAGCAACACAGGCATAGAAGCCACCATCTTCCACAGCCACGTGGCTGATGACGAGAGAGCCATCGGGCTGCAGCTGGTGTCTAGGGACAGAGCATAGTCAGGTGGCTCCATCCCGAGGGGGCTGGCAGGGTCTTCCTTTCCCTGGGGAAGGGCTGAGTGGCCCCTACTGTTCCGTGGGGTCTGAGCAAAGGGCCATCTGACCTTAGGCCCTGAGGTCCTCCAGCTGCCGGCACTCTCGCGTACTTGGAGGTGCCCGACTTTTAAGCCTGGCAATAAAAGAAATCCTTTCAAGCTTCCAGATACGAAATAATTCCGGTGTGGGTTTGTGGCTCTCGCTGCACGCATTCAGTAGGCCCGAGTCTCGGTTCTGCTGCTTAGGAGCTTTGTGGTGGTAAGTGCCCGTGTGTGACACGGGGATAGGAGCGCGCCTACCTCAGGGTGGCTCTTGGGCAGAGGGGACCACGGAGAACAAGCCTCGTGCTCCTAACGGTACATGTCAGCTGTTGTGATTACAGCCAGAGATGGGTCTGTCTCCGTTTTGTCCCTCGGCCATCACCCCTCCGTAGCTGGCCCATTCCTCCTGCCCACTCACCACTGGGAAGACCGAGACCCCAACGTCAGTTGGCCCCAGGGGCAGGGCGGCCCCGCGGCAGCATCTCTCAAGAGCCGCGGGGCTCCTGCTCAGGGCTGACAGAGGGGTCACGGGGTCACGGGGTCACGGGGTCACGGGGTCAGGGGCTGGCGGTGGGACAGGAGGGCTGAGAGAGGAGCTGAACACAAACCTGGGGGAAGAGAGGGGCTGCCCATCTCTCTGCCACTCGACGGCGGGGGGCGGGAAGCCCTCAGCACGGCAGGTCAGCCGGACCCGCCCGCCTGGTTGGGCGACCACCACCCCGGGCTGGTTCCTGTCCAGCAGCAGCCTGCAGAACACACACCCCACAGCCATGAGGGGCCCCTCTGCACAAGCCGTGGCCTCCTTCTCTCCTTCCAGATTCAGCTTCCTGACAGCTGCTTCGTTCCACAGGACGCCACCCACAACCACCTGCGACTTTCCCGCCTTCCCTACCCCTGCCCCCACCCCTGCCCCAGAATCTTGACTGTCACCTCCCTGCCCTGCATCTCTGCTGCTCAGTCCTTGACTGCGCCCTCCGGCCCGCTGCAACCCCTCCACAAACTTTCGTTGCAGACCCTCTAGCTCCTGGTGCACTTCCCCGCCCCAGCCCCTGGGTCCTGGGCCTTGGATCCTCCTCAACTAAGAGGCCGTGCTCAGGGAGCCACGCTTCTCTCATCCTCACCGAGCAGACCCCTGTGGCCCGGCCCGCCCCCTCCTTTCACCACGAAGACCCCCATCACCCCTGGGCCTCCAAGTGGGGTAGGCCCAGAGCAGGACGGCCCTGCTGGAGTTACCTGGTCGTGGGCCGAGGCTGCAAGGAGACGGCCCCTGGGCCCCCTCTGTCCCCCACGAGGCTAGAGTCCCAAGGACTGTGGCCCTGAGCTGGGTCCCTGGTCCGCGGGAAGTGCCTTGGCTCAGCCTCCGCCAGCACGGCCACATCACCCCCTGTCATGAGGCCAGAAGACGTGAGCTCTGCGGAGAATGTGGTGGAAGGAAAGGGGAGAGGCATGAAGCTGGCCGGGACGTGTGGAAAAATGAGTGCCCCGAGGGGCAAGACCTCCACCTCGGCCCAGCTGGAGCACAGGGTCCCGGCCGGCAGGAAGGGCCGCTCCAGCGCGGGAGCACCCTGGCTCAGGCCCTCCCAGCCACCGCCTCCCGCCTGGGGCCCACGGGAATCCCCTGCGGGTGGGGCCAGGACAGACCTATGACTCGAAGCTGGATCTTCCGAGCGTCGCGACCCGGCCTGCCGCCACCACAGCTGTAGATGCCAGCGTCCTCTGCCCGCAGGGGACTGATGACCAGGGAGCCGTCGCGCTGCAGCTTGTGCCTGAGTGAGGAGGTGGGGGACTGCGCTCTGGCTTCCGACGACCATGAGCCCAGCCCGCCTGAGGCCGCAGCTCCTACCGGAGGGGACCGGAGCCCTGCTTGCACCCTCCCACCCCAGGGGACATCGGGGGCTGCCACACACATACCTGGCAGAGGAGACGGGCTGCCCGTCTTTCTGCCACCGGCCATGGGGTTCCAGGGAGGTGTCATCATCTTGGCAGACGAGGTGCACCAGCTGCCCCCGGGCCGCCTGTACCAGGGATGGCTCCTGGCCGGCCCAGCTGACCCTGGGGAGGAGCGGGGAGGACCGTGCTGCTGGCTTCGGTGCGGGACCGGGGACTCCCCTCCATCAGTGTCCCGCCCCAGGGGCTTGGCACCCATCCTGTCTCCGGCACGTTTGGGGTCAGGGGGTCCCCTGGGAGGCCAAGCTCCAGAAGCCAGCGGCGTCGGGAACGCCCCCTCTCCATCCGCCCCACATGCCCTCGGACGTTGCAACCTCAGCCTGGTCCTGTGACAGCTGCAGGGTGGACACAAAGCCCAGGGCCCGGAGGGGCCCGGAGAGATCCCTCACGCCAGGTCCATGTGGGGAACTAAACGACATGCTTGACCCCTTTGGAATGTAAAGTCTTACTTATTTGGTTTTTACTCTCCCCAAAGCTCTCATGTCACAGTCCCAAGACTGGAACCCACACTGAATCTGAGAGAATATCACCATTTTACACGTCAGGAAACTGGGCCTGAGAGAAGCTGGAGGACCTGCCGAAGGGCATGAAGCCTGCAAGCTTTTCCGACTGGGCAGGCCTGGGGTGTGCGAGCGAGCTCTGACCGAGCTCTGACCGAGATGGCACCACCACCCGCTGGCAAGTCTCCGTCTCCAAAGCCAGCTTCCCCACGTGTACGACGACAGGAACGAGGCCCTCCCGCGGGCTGTTTGGAGGACCTGAGGTGAGGGCTGGGGGGCAGGGCCTGCTGACCTCGGGGTGTTCGCTGGGACAGGTGCAGCCCCTGGTGCGGCGGGGTGGGAAGGCCTCACCTGTAGGAAGAGCTGCGGGAAGGCGGCGCCGGTCGCCCGGCATCTCCGCCCAGGCCAGGGGCGCTGGACCCCAGCTCCCCGCGCCAGCGCCGCTCCCCAAAGGCCTGCGTGTGGGACTCCTCCCTCGGCCCAGGCTCTCGGTCTCGCCACGGGAGGCCACCGGAAGGCAAGGGCTTCGTCTGGACCGTGGCCCCCGTCCTGTGCCGTCCGGCTTCTGGCTGGCCCCCGGGACCGCTGCGGCCACCATCTCCGCGGGACCCGGCTGGAGGCCCCCGGCAGCTGCCCATGCACTCCTCCTCCGAGGCGAAGTTGTTGCCGTTGCCGTGGCACCCGCCGTACCAGAACCGGTTACACCGGCCCACAGAGGGCACGAAGTACCAGCGGGCCGCCCAGTCCACGCAGGAGCCGTGGGCGCTGGGCAGCAGGCACCGCACAGGGTAGGCTGAGGGGCCAGAAGGGCGAGTGTCACCAAGCCGCGGCCGTGGCCCAGCAGAGCCCCGCCGACAAGGGCCCCCCATCCCCTCTGCCTCCGACTCCGGAGCCAGGCCCTTCCCGGCTCACGGAACATGTCTACACCCCTGCCCAGGCCCCTCACCTGGCCCTGGGGGCAGAGTCCGCTCGCCGCCCAGACCTACTGGGTTCCACCCACAGAACTAGAGCCCTCCAGAAGGTCAGGGCCGTGAGCAACCTGGACTGGCCCCCTCATGCCCCTCACCTCCCCATGCCTGACCCAGGTCACCGCAGCGCATGCACCGAGCAGCCCAAGGGCTTGGCCTTGATGTGCTTAGCTCGCGAGAAGAACCCAGCCCTCAGCTCCCAGGAACATCTGTGAAGACGCCCAGTGAGGGGCCCACCTTTGTTCCCGGGACCCCTCACTGGCCTCGAACCACCGCAGCCGCCCCCACCTGCCTGCTTCAACTGCCCACCTCCCCAGCAGAGCCCACTCCACTTCTCTGCGTGACCATGGCTGGCCCATGCTTAAAGCCACCCAGGGGCCCAGCCTCCTACAGACCCTGACCACCAGCCCATCTGGATTTTGAAGTCCCCGTGACGGTCCCTGGCAGTGCCGCCCACATAGTCCATGTTCCAGCCTCAGTGACCTCCCTCCAGGGCTCATCCCAGGCCGGGTGGGGACACCCCTGACCATCCTGGCACTGACCACCATTCCACCTCTGCCTCTAGAGGGGGCGGAGCCCCACCAGAAGGGGGGCCAGGAACAGGAGGAGCCCTCCTCTGTGGGGGCCCTGCCTACAGCTCTCCCCGACTCTCACAAGCTCGCAGGTGGTCTCAAGGGCAAACTGTTAGAAACAAGAACAACGGGGCACTGTTCTCTGACCCGGCACCTAGTAAGTGATCAGCCAATATCTGAAGAAATGAATGAATCACTGAGCTAGTAGGAAGCTCCAAGTGGGGCTCTGTGGAGGTTTGGGGGCAGAGGGGGACCAGAGCCCAATCACCAGGAAGGATGGAGGGACACCCACTCACCGTAGCTGGGCTGGCCCACGCAGCCTTCCCCAAGAGGGCCAGCAGCAGAGGCCACGTTGTCATAGCAACACCCAAACTGGGAGCCCCGGCACTCACTGGGCTCATTCTGCTGGGCC
>ML104486.1:32769-43303 GCA_003697995.1 Taxidea taxus jeffersonii | reverse complement strand
GCTGAGCGGAGAGCCCGATGTGGGGCTCCATCCCAGGACCCTGGGATCATGACCTGAGCAGAAGGCAGAGGCTTTAACCCACTGAGCCACTCAGGCGCCCCAGGTATGTGAGTAATTAATCTACTATGGGCTACTCTGGCCTTGTTTTACACCATTTGAACAAGGCATTGCTATATAGCAAAGCCTACCTTTTCTTTTTAAGGTAAGTTGCCCTACATAGAATCATCAAAGGTTTATCACTTTCTAAAAGCTGAATGAAGGCCATGATAACATTTGTATTATAAAATAGATTACTTTTTAATTTTTCTGTGTTTAATATTTATGTAGAAATTAGACGTTAAAGATCAGAGAAAGACTACAATCGCCGTTTTCTTCTGTTGAGCAAGTACCTGCCTAAGAAGTCCCCAGACTTAGAACTAGGCATTCGGAGAAGCTTCTGTGGAGCAGGGAGTCATGAGGATGAAAGGTTATAGATAAGAGAACTCTGAGTGTGGATTTTAATCCAATTGGGAAGCTGTCAGCAGCATAATTAGAAGAAAAGGCTGCATAGGGATCCTGCAGAATGCAATTGCTAAACCGCAACCTATGACAATTTAGAAAATCCATCTTTCTTAGCCTTAAAATAAAAGCTTTCCCCTGAGCTCTCCCGGGGTGGGGGTTAAGGTGGTAGGAAAAGAAAAAATGAAACAAGATGGGATCGGGAGGGAGACAAACCAAAAGAGACTCTTAATGTCATAAAACAAACTGAGGGGGATGGGGGGGGAGAGGGGTTGGGAGAGGGTGGTGGGGTTACATTATATGTTTAAATAAAAAAAACTTAAATGAAATAAATAAATAAATTTAAAAAAAGCTTTCCCCACTTCAAGGACTGTCTGGAGAGTATGACTTCTGTAAACTCTGCTCGAAGACCGATTTCAGATTACCGATAGAATACAACCTGTTTCATTGGGGAGACTTTCCCAAATTAGAATAGCTCTTCTCTTACGGTGTTTTATTTTGTGGTTTGAAGTTCTTGATTTTGTATGGTTCATGGGTTCCTATTTTTTGAAAAGATACTTAGCCAAAGTCTAAATTCTGTAGGAAGAAAAGTTAGGAGGGTTTGATTTAGTCAGCGCCAATAGCCATCAGTTCCCAAGAGACAAGATGGGTAACTACATCAGCCGAGTACTGTACTAAAACTTCTAGACAGGCCAAAGGATCTGTTACCCAGAAAGTCAGCATATGTCGGAGTCAAGGGAATGGTGAGAAAAAGGGGATTAGCGATTCTAAGCCAAAGTAGTAAATTTTATAAACACTATAAGCTCTCAGGAGGATGCCTGATGTTTTCATTAGTTAAATGTTGTTATTGTTTGCAAGGGACAAAAGTTCACTCAAGCTAGTGAGACAAAATAGTTGAGATGTTAATTCGTGATTTGGGGTTGTTCTTCAACAGCTTCTTTCCTCATTTCAAATGGATAGCCAGACTTTTTGTTGTTGTTTTTGTTATTTTCCACTTTTTTATTTTTTTCCCAACTTTACTGAGATATCATTGACATATATCATTGTCTGAATTTCAGGCATATAGCATAAAGGTTTGACGTACATATAGTGTGACCTGATTACCACAGTAAGTTTAGTTAACATCCATCATCTCATATAGATACGATAAAAAGAAATGGGGGAATAAAAAAGAAACAAGTTATTTTCTCCTTGCCATGAGAACTCTTAGGGTTTACTCTCTGAACACCTTCTCTAGGTACCATACACCAGTGGTTAACTGTAGCTGTCATACTATGCATTGCCTCTTTAGCACTTATTTATCTTATAACTGAAAGCTTGTACCTTTTGACCACCTTCTTCCAATTGCCCCATCCTCCCCTCCATCTCTGGTAACCACAAATCTGATCTCTTTTTCTATGAGTTTGGGTTTTTTTCTGTTTTGTTTTTTAGATTCCACTGTAAGTGAGATCATACAGTATTTGTCTTTCTCTGGCTTATTTCACTTAGCACAACACCCACAAGGTCCATCCATGTTATCACAAATGGTGCATTTCCCTCATATTTTATGGCCAAATAATATTCCATTGCATCATTCCAATGGAATAATATTCCATTCCATTGCAATAATATTCCATTATGGCTGAATAATACTCCATTCAATATTCCATTGAATAATATTCCATTGCAATATATATAGAGATATGTATATCTATATCTATATATATCTCACAACTACTTTATTCTCATTCATTGATGGGCACTTGGTTGCTTCCATGTCTTGGCTACTATAAATATTGCTGGATAGCCAGGCTCTTTATATATCAATCTTCAGGGGCATTTGCAGGATGCAGATTAGAAGTTGCTGGAAGGTACTAGTTCTTTCTCTCCTTTGTGAAAGTTTACACTCTTGAAAAGATTATGTAAGGAAGGAGAGAAAAAGGGATGCTCCAAGAACGTTTGGAAGAAAGAGGATGTGGGCAAGGAGAAGAGCTATTTTCCTATCTCAGTATGGTGAGAGGATAGATTTTGTGGGTCCTGTTGGTAGCAGGGTCTTGCTCAGTGCTCATGACAGTAATGTCAGAAGGGCATAGCCTCAGAAAGGATGGAATTGTGGCCACTGCTGGAGCCTAGACCTAAGGTCCAAGATCCTCCAGCTTCATTAAAGTTTCACATAATTTAGGCTGGGCAAGAAAGTCCATGAGCCTTCAAATCCCAAGAGACCTTGAGGACTGAAATAACGTGTATTTCAGCATTAATTCCTGCTGACTAATGGCCACTTACTGAAGGAGACTTCCTGAGGCACCAGTGTTGCCCAAGCCGCTAGAACCTTTACATAACACTTGCAGTGGGTGTGGGGGTAGGAGCAATAACAAATGAGGTGAAATTCCAGTCAGTCTGGTAGGATGAGGACTGGGAGATGTATTAAAGCAGACTTAGAAAAGTAGACAAAATTTCGTATTTTTCATAGTTTACAGACCATGATGTAGACCCACTATACTTAGGCAAAAGTGAAAAATGTATCATAAGGATAAGATTATATTGTAACCCTTGCTTACATTCCCAAACCTACCTCATTCTACCACCCTTCTTGCTTACTGTACTCTAGCCAAGCTGTTTAGTCCCCAACCAGCTCTGCTCCTTTATACCCAAGGAACTTTGTGTTTTAACTTCCTTTTGCCTGAAAAAAGCTCCTTCAAATATTTTCATGATTGGCTTCTGCTCACCTTTCCGGTCTTACCTTAAATGTTATTTCCTAGGAGAGGTTATTCCCTGATCATACTAAATAAAAAGATCCTTCTCTCACACCCACTTCTGTGGCAAAGCAGTTATTCTCAATTGCCTTGTTTTATATTCCTTCTTAGGAATTATCATGAACTAGTTAGATAGATAGATAGATAGATAAGGTATTATTTTTTCCAGAACTGCCATATCAAACACCACAGACTGGTGGCTTAACAGCAGAAATTAATTTTCTCACAGTTCTGGAGGCCAGAAGTCCAAAGTCAAGGTGTTGGCACGCTTAATTTCTTCTGAGGCTTCTCTTCTTGGTTTGCAGATGGCTCTGTTTTGCTATGTCCTCAGATGGTCCTTTTCTCTCTGTGTCTATGTCTTAATTTCCTTCTCTTATATAGATACAAGTTATACTGGATTAGTAAGATTGACCTACCCACACAATCTAATTTTCCTTCATTACATTTTTAAAGGCCTTCAAATATAGTCACATTCTGAGGTACTAGGGATTAGAACTTTAACACATGGATTTTGAGGGGATACAATTCAGCCTTAGCAGATAGATGAAAGAAAGGAAGGAAGGAAGGAAGGAAGGAAGGAAGGAAGGAAGGAAGGAAGGAAGGAAGAAAGAAAGAAAGAAAATCTCAGTAACTATTTTGCTGGGGAGAGACACTCATCTGGCTGTGGGCCTAAGGGAAACGGTCTGGGGTTCTTCTATTTGCCTTAATCTTTATCTTCCCAGCTGTAGAGATACCTGACATCTCTAATTCATAAGCCTTATGATGCTAGTGGCATGAATCAGTTTGCTTCTTTTGATTTCCTCTTCCTCCTCCTTTATTTCTTTCCCCTACCAGTCACTGAAGAAACCATAACAAACTCAAATCACATTCAGTGACTAGCCATACAGCTGCTTCTCGTCTTCTGAAACATTGTTGGCATTTCTTACTGGTTGCTGTCTTCTCTCTTATTCACTTTCTCATTTGATTTTATGCATTTTTTTCTTTACGATCATGCTAGGATGATTATGTGATGATGTGGAGAGAATCTGCAGATTCAATCCTTCATGGTTAATTTAATCTAGAATCTGCTATGCTATTTTTAGCTTTGTTTAATAAGACTTTAAGGTCCTAAAACCTCATTCCTCATTTCTGATGAGTTCCTTATTATGAATTGTGCAAAATTTCTATTCTTAATGATCAATACGTTTATTTTTATAGAATTAACTACATAAAAAGGAGTATTATCCAGGAAATTATATAAAAATTATATCTAACACTGGTCCTTGTTTCTATGGATTTGATGAAATTTTTATGTATAAACCTGGGTCAAAATGATACCATATCACACAGTAACATTTAGAACATTGGAAAAGATAATTTGGCCCAATGCAGCTTTTGGTTTCATTTGTCATTACTTGCCTAGACAAACCTGATATATAGTCCAACCAGATTAGCAGCTTGTTCTCCAAACGTGCCTCACATATTTCAGCCTGAGTGCATTTATTTGGTGTATTTCTTCCTTTTAGATGATTTTAAATGATGATTCAACTTCGTTTGTTAAAATCCTTTCCATTTCTCAAAGCCCGCCTCAGAAACCAACTTTCTAGAAGCTCTTAACTAGATGTTCTGTCACGCCTTTGAATTTATATTTCTACTCCTTTTCTGGCTCTTACTTGAGTCTAGTCAACTTGCGAGCAAACTTAGTATATTGTTCTTACCACACTAAAAGCATCAAGAAGACAACGTTTTAGTCAGTTCTTCATGAGTGCCTTTGGCACTACTTCGCATTTAGCAAGAGCTCAATAAAATTTGTTGATTTGAATTAACTTCCCAGGTCACAGTAACTTCAGTTGATAACTAATGGGAAATGAGAGTTTATTTAAATACTAATCTCTATAAAATAATTAGAAAGCTAAATCTGCTTTTAATACTATTATGCATCCTCCTGCCAAATTAAAACCCAATGAAAGTATTGTAAATCCAAAACTATACTTAATTTTCATGTTATGTAGGTAATGTGGGGGATTTGTTTTTGTTTTTGTTGTTGTTTGTTTGTTTGCATTTATAAAAATTAGGGAAGTGCCTTGAAAACTGATTATATAGACTCACAAGAAAAGGTTTTGGGACAAGTTTAATATAGGCTTAAAGACCTGTCAGTCTGTTAAACGCAACAGACCTAAGGAGTGTCTTTGGCTATTATTAGAATAACAGAAAATGAAGAAGACATCTGTTAAGAGATATTCCTGCTAATGCAGAATTGGGAGCAGAGAGCAGTAGTTGAAGAAGAGAAGAGAGCAGAACTAAGCAGATGATACATCTAGTAGTTTTTCCCCAAGAGGTTTTAAGTATAAAGAAGTGGCACTGCCAATGTACTAAAAACCCTTCAGGGAATCATGAAGCTTCCACACACTGATCTGTGCCACGGAATAGGAAATTCAGAACAGTGAAGATGGGCCGGCCTCAATAATTTCAGAAGAGTTTGACTTCCTCGAAACCAGCATGCATTTCAGTATAACAAATATATAAAATTTATACAACGTTGTACAACATTGTAAAATGTACAACGTTGTACAGCATTACAGAGTGATAACCAAGGATTTCCTCTTCTTGTTTTTTCCACTGCTATGTCATCAGGGACAAAAAGAAAGCAAATTTTCTTTTTTTGCATACTGTACCCATGACCAAGCTGTGGCATGTCACACACACAAACTATGAAAATATAGGAAGACACAGGAATAGGTGTTTTAAGAATTAAAAGGAGTAGCCAACAGGCTGGTACTTTGTTACATGATATCTACTCAATAAGTCAGCAATTGGTTCATGGTTCAAATCTGGTCAATGGTGATGAAGTATTAATAGGTATAAGCTGATATGAAAGAATTAACAAGAAATAATCAAAATATCTTTTTCTATATTATGCAAGTTAGCAGATCATGCTGCCAACATAGATCCAGAGATATTAGAATAGGTTATAACATCAAATAATTCATAGCTCCTTGTTATGCACAGAGACATCCAGTGCACAGATTTTTGAAGTCTTTTTTAACCAAAGCTAATTAGTGGAAAAGCCAAGATTAGAATTCCAGCCACCCTTTTTGGGTTCACTTATGCTTTTTCTACTTATCACACTGCCAAAGACAAGCAAGGTTTATTGAGCAATAGCTATAACAACTATTCTGATTGTTTACCATAAAGCACTTTGAAACCTTAATTTCTTAAGAATCAGGACAATTTATAAATTCTTTAATCATCTTTGTATGTGGTGGTGCATATTTATCTCCAGCTGAAAGGAAAGGGTCATAACCATATGCTTTCATTAATTCACTTGACCAACAATTACTGTGTTCATACTGTGTGTTAGTCGCAGCAAAATTTATTGTTTCAGTTCATTGACAATATCCTTACCAATGGTGGGTTTTCAAATAGGTGCATTCAGATAGTTTAAAGGGAAATAAATAGGATTTATAAAGTACATGTCCCCCTTTTATTTAAGACCTTTGCATTGGGCACCCAACCTATTTTCTTCCGTGGCTATAAACAATTCCTTTAACCTGCCAGTCATTTGTAAACTCATGACCTTAATTCCAGAACTATGGAGAATATGGATGAATAATTGCACATTCAGTCTTTTACTTGGTAAGTATGTAGCATGGTCATATAGTTATGAACAAGGATATAGGGAAATAGGACTGGTTTGCTACTACAGATAAGATCTACTGGTTTTTAAGTAATGGTACTATGTTATACAAAAGTGAAGTAATCTTAATAGCTGTTTAACTCTTACTAGAACTTGGTTATTGGGCAGCAGTAAGGAGATTTTGGGGGGCATTTATGGTGGATTTCTTTTTATAGCTTTCATGATTATTAGGCAAAAGCATGTCATGAGTATAGTAAAGCCATGCCTTTTGCTTCCTGAGCAGGTCTCTGTAAGCAATTTAATATGGTTCACCGAGAGAGGGTATGTTAGCTAGTCCAAGGTAAGCCTAAACAAACTGCAGGAGAAATTGAAATGGTTGTTCCTGGCTCAATTCATGCCCCTGGATTAAACTGAAATATTACCCATGTCATATAGGGATATTGAAGAGAGTTGTAATTCTGTTGGTTTCAACTAGGTACTGCCAGCAGTAACTGCCATATGAGAAACAGTGGAAATACATTTCCTGAAGAATTATTAGTAAAAGGTGAAACTCCAACAAGAAGTGCAATTCAAAATAGTAATAAAATAAAGAATAAGGAAAATTATTTGCTATCTACAAGAGTAAAATTATGGAAAGCTGTCCTCAGTGAAATTACCCTCCTCATAGAACTACAGAATGTTTGGATTTCTTTTATTGCTTCTGTTGAGTAAGCTGAGTTTACATTGTTTCCAGAGATACACACATTATATTATTTATTTCCATAACTGGTAAAATTCCAGCATCATAAATAACTTTCTCACAGCCTTGTGTGGTTTTATTTAGTGTGTACATATTAATGCCTTAAATTACATTTCTATAGCACATTCAATGAGCATACTAATAAAATCACATCCGCTTCAATGACCTTGAGACTGAACCTCAGTCCTTCACCTACAGAATTTTAAAAACACGGATATGGAGGAGGCAGAGGGAAGATGCATAAGTAATTGTGGATTCAAAGCATATGTTTATCTCTGGGAGTATTTGCTCCTCAAATGTTGTTAATATTTAAATATACTTTTTCAGAAAGCAGCCATTCTCTAATAATAACTCTTGCGAACAACCTAAAATTTTGCAGGCTGCCAATCTTCCAGTTAGACCCCTTAACTGTGCTGCTCTCTCTAATAGTAATTGTCAATTTGACAATCCCTCTAATTGCCACCGCACTTTGTAGATATTAACCAGGAAATCTCACAGAACTCCTCAGATGTAGGTCTCTCCCTTCTTAAGGGAGGGACAACTGAGCATAAGTGACTTGTCCTATAACTACAAAGGAGAGCGAAAGACAGGACTGGGATTAAAATTTTGGGATTGGCAATTACTAAAATCAACAATCTTGTGTCAGCAAAACCATTTTTGGATTTTGGTTCCCTAATGGAAAGTGAAGTATTAGAGACATGAAGGTCTTAAATACTATTTAGTTACACGTATGTGTACTTTGCTTCTGCTGTATAAGTTTATGTTTCACTAATGTGTAAGGTTGAGATTACAGTAAAAAGTAAAATGGGATGAGCACAACTCTAAAGGAATGAACGATAAGCTTTTGAAATACTATTACAACCTGGAGTGATCCCAAAGCTCACTACCACCCAACCCTTAGAAAATACTTGAAAAGAATCTCTTCTCTGAGAATATTACTATCAAGGACATTTAGGGAAGGACAACATACATTTCATGGTTATCAGATAAACTAAGCACTATCCCTGTTATCCCTTACCCTTCTTTTAGTGCTAATGTTACCACTGTATTTAAAAAAGTAAGCAGACAAAAAAGTATTTTGGATGCTTCCTTTTATACCATCTGCTGTTTGGAGGAAAAATTAAAATGAAAAAAAAAGTGTATTCTTATAGATTATTTACATTCTACAGAATATCTTTACATTCTGCAATAAAATATTTATATTAAAAATCAGATCAATTTATTTTTCTGATGAAGATAGTATGTACTTATGAAACAGTTCAAAACAATAACATTGAACACTATGAAAATTAGAAAATTTGGTTACAATTTAAAGTGGAAGAGACCATCGAAACCTGAAAAAAAAAACACACAACAAAAAACAAAACGGAAAAATCTATCGGGATAAGACTAGAGGAAGTTGAAGAAAAAAGAAGCATGACTAATTGACATTCTGGGCAATTATTAGTGTGCTCTACTTCCTAGAAAATTTTAAACCATAAGCTCACGGAATATTTTAGACCTAGAAGGATAGCGAGAGAGATTATCTTTTAATATAGTGTCTTTATTTGATACTGGATTTCCTTGATTCTAAGACCCACATTATTTTCACATTTTAACATCACTGAAATTGAAATGCATCCTACAATCAAAAGTATCTTATTTTTGCTGTTGGCTAATGTTTCCAAATTTCTAATAAGTATTCATCCTTGAGATTCATTAATGAAAAACTAGAATTTAGAGGACTTTTCAGGAATTCCCTGAGCTATGTTATTCTGCATTTTTCATAACACACTATTTATGTGTTTTAAATAATAATGAGTGACCATAGTAATAAATAGTGAATCATTTTTCTATGGTAGGGTTATACTGAGAATTTCGAATGTTGTTTTAAGGCAGCAGTTGGCAAACTTTTTCTAAAGAGCCAGATTATAAATATTTGAGGTGTTGTGGGTCACGTGATCTGGTTGTCTATAGTGCAAAAGCAACCATAGACAATTCATAAATGAGTGTGGCTGTGTTCTAATAAAACTATTCATGGACACCAAAATTCAAAATTCATAAAATTTTCACGTGCACAGGATATTATTTTGATTTTGATTTTTTTCCTCAACTATTTAAATATATAAAAACCATTCTTAACTCGCTGGCTGTTAAAAAATATGTGGCAGGTTGGATTTGGCTCCTGGACAAAAATGGTCTTCTGACCCCCACTTTAAGCTACTGAGTTTTTATGGCTGAGGTGGATAATCTATAAACCTATAGACAAATATTCTGAAAAATCCTTTATAGACACCTCCCTTTTGCCAAAGTTCCACCTCTAATAGTAACTGTTCAAACTTCATCTGCCCGTTGTTCTCTTTTTCTCTCTTTGCCAGATCCTAGACCCTTTTGTTCCCACCCTTGTACCCCAAGTTATTTGTTATGTAAAAGTATTTATTTCCTTATCATTTTTTCTTCCTTTTTCATTTTATCTTTCATCTCTGATAAGCAAAACCCAAATGCTTTCTGTGGGACTTTACCTCTTAGAAGGTCAGGTACTTGGGGAAAATGTGCATATTTGATCATTTACCTGGGCACACATACTTTATTCATGCCAAAAATATCACTACTTGATGCTATAAGAAAATTCTTAAAGGCAATATAATTGCCTTTTAGTAATAAAACTTTAGTAATAATAATTACTAAAGTAATTACCAATTACTAAAGTAAAGTAGTAATTTAGTAATAAAACTAAATACTTTCAAAATGTAGTACTTCATACAGATAAGAATAAACAGAAGGCTGGACTCTGCCTCCCCCACTCTCACCCTCCACCACCCCCCGAATCTATCATGGAGCAAGAAGAAATGGCCCAGTAACTGATGAATCATAGTTAAATGCAACCACAAACCCAGGAATTTTTAAAGTGTGATTCAGCACTACAAGTATTTTCAACACCATTTCAGTAGATACTGACATTTAAACTGG
>ML104486.1:0-32369 GCA_003697995.1 Taxidea taxus jeffersonii | reverse complement strand
GCTGGAAGTGCTGTTTTATTGGCATAGTACTTGTTTCAATGTTAACAGCACTTTTGAATTTTAAATGCAGTCATTTTGTCCCTAGTTCAGAAACTCTGGAAAACGGATACATTTTTGAAAGTTCAAACAGGAAAATACCTCAGAGATTGGGGTCTAAAATTTTGAGGGTGGGGACAGCCATACTAATGTCATCTTACTTGCCAGCTCTCACCAATTGATCTATTTAGAGTACCATGCAAAGAAACTAAATGTCACCGCTGGGTGTGGTAGACATGAGACGCACCGCTCAGATCACTCTTCAAGGATAGAACTTCATGCCTCAGTTGCTGGGACAGTAATAAATGGACAGCTTCCAGCATCTAGCTGCTGCAGAGTCTGCCTCAGCGGCAGAGGATCACTTCAACCAAGGTCATGCCCTGGCCAAGGCATGGTTAATCATGGTAAGGATATGAAGGTCCAGCCATTTTGGCCAATAGTGAAACACCTCTGATGGGCCTATGCTCCAGAGCGTCCAGGAGCCTTGAGGCTTCATCAGGCCTGTAACACATGCCATTTCTACCTCTACCTGACCCTGTTTCCTTCCCCTACCTGCCACAGTGTTGATCCCTAATCAGAATCCTGTAGCCCCAGTCCCTCTCTCAGTGATTCAGAGAATACAGCCCGAAACACTTGGTTCAGGGAAATGAAGGTTCTAATTTATTTGTGATGCCTGCTGTGGGCAAGGATAAGCACACTTTTGCTGGGATGTTCATCAAGCCTCAAACCATCGGGGCAGGATAATCGGTAACTTTCTGAGCCCAAGAGTCAACATCAAAGGGTATATTGGAATCTTATGGGGCAAACTCCACGAAGATTGAATCATTTATTCATAAAGCATTTATTGATATTAGCTCCATAAAGAATCTAAGAGTGCATCCAAAAAATTAACACGTCATTTAATAAAGACTACCTGAAACTCCTTAAAGAGGTTAAAGAGGTTGTGGAAGCCCAGAAAACAAAGAAAACTTTGCTGGGAGAAGTTGGGAGGGACAGCTGGGTGGCTCAGTCAGTTAAGCCACTGCCGTTGGCTCAGGTCATGATCCCTGAGATCCTGGGTTCGAGTCTTGGTCCTGGGATCGAGTCTTGCATCGGGGTCATTGCTTGACAGGGAGCCTGCTTCTCTCTCTGCCTCTGCATGCACTCTACCTGCTTGTGAGCTCTCTGTTTCTGTCTCTCTCTCTCTGACAAATAGATAATAAATAAAATCTTAAAAAGAAAAAAGAAGTTGGGAGAAGGAATGACATGTATTCTCACATTATAAGGACAACGTGGCAGGCCTTCTCAAGTATGGAAGGTTGAACAGACATAGATAGCAAGTCAGGAAGCATGGCATGCTCAGGGAATGGCAGTTGGTTTACCGTGACCAAGTGTAGGGCAAATGAAACTTGGAGTGGGTCAAGTGGGGAGGCAGAATATGAGACTAGAACATCTGGTTATTGCCAGTTGAGGAAGGTCTTTTTTGCCTTGCTCAGGAGTTTGGACTTTATCCAACAGCCACTGGGCACTTTTGGAAAGGAAACTGTGTTTCCGTTGCACGTGTGTTAATGTCTTGGACAGATGTTAGGCTTTTCTCATGTTGTTCTGGATTTTAATATTGTTGTCCTTTGGATTAGTGTACATGGACCCTTTATCCCCTTAAGAGGGTGGGTATTTCAGGTGTTCCTTAGTTAGGAAAGGCATTCCTTAGAACAACTGGAGAAGGAATTCATGTTTCTCTCTGGGGTTTTCTTAGTCTTGGGCCTGAATTTTAATGAGACTTAATATGCTTGGAGCTACTGCAGAATCGTGGTGTGTTAGGCAGGGTGGGAAGAAGATCTCTGACATGTAGAAGCAGGCTGGGACCACACACTAAAGATGAGTAAAATATGACCTGTGAAATCAGATTTCTCAATTAACTTCCTTTTTGTGATCCTGGAGCTTTAGGGAAATTGTGTGTAACAGTGTGTGTCTGTGCTGGACTGGAGGTATCTCCCCAGTGTGCCAGCAAGTGGAATTAGGAAACACCCTGCTGGAAGTCCTCCAACTGCTCTGGGCAGGCTGTCTCCTTAACTGTGATAGCGTGCTAAGGGACACAAACAGATGTCCAGCCACATTCCCTGATTTGTCTGGGTCTCGGGAGTCCCATAAGAAAGCTCATAAACTCATCCACAATTAGAGTTCATTACAGATATAGCTGATAGACCCAGTGAGGGGGTGGGAGGGATAAGGGATGGCTCATAGACGAGGGGAGGAGTAGACTCTCCAGGAGTATGAATGCAGAAGAGTCACCAGGATCCGTGGCAGAAAAAACTCATAAGTATAAGCTGAGGGGTAGGCTCAACTGCAGGGCTAAATGTGGCAAAGGAGCAGGCAATCATTTTGAGAGAGCATGAAGCTATACTTGAAACCCTTCTCACAACACTGCCCCCTAGAGGACCATATACTCCCTGGGAAGGAGAGGGCTAGGTAGTGAGGTTGATAGGGTTATCAGTTCTTCCATAAAACCTCATGAAATAGACCTGGACTGGAAAAAGGATAAAAACCCCCAGCTAGAGGGACAAATGTCATCCAGAGACTGGGAGGCAGAGGGTGGAGGAGATCAATGGTGTCATCAGAGAGAAGATTCTAATCTATGACAGAGACTGTGGCATTAAACATGAGGAATGACTGAGACAGAGGATCTAATAGTGCTTCTCTGAATATTTAGGCAGATGATCATTTATGACAATTTAGTGAGGGATGTAGGTAAAAGGACCAGAATGAAGACAAAAAAGAGAAAGAATGAATTTGGTTTGGGAAAAGTTTTCATAGGTTGGAGTATGTTGTTTGATTGTCTGGTAAAGTATTTGGGAAAAACACCAGGCAGTTGAATAACTTGGATTAGGAACACTTAAGAGAGGTGGCAGAGAAAGGATTAATATTGAGGATGGTTAAGACTAGAAGCCTGGAAAATACCATATTTAAGAAACAATTAGAGGCAGTGGGATGAAGAAGATGCAGAGAATCCATGGCAAAAACCACAGGGAGAAAAGGGGGAGGTCTAGGAATGGGTATTTTGTGGAGTTTGGGGATATTGTTGCTATCCTGGAGACATATCACATTGGAAAGAGGAAATCGTAAAGGTGAGGTCACCATTGTGAGGTCAGGTGTTCATTCGGAAAGATATAAAGAAGATGCAAGCCTGTGAGCCTGTCCACCTGTGGTCTTCTAGCTGGGGAAAGCCCCTTAGAACACCAAGAGTATCACGTGTGAGGATACCAGCTCAGTAGCCATGTGACCAAATGTACTGTACCCTGGAGAAGATATCTTAGGAGTTGCTCACAGGGACATGGACCCAAGGGAAAGCCCAATCCTAAGAAGCAAATGTAATTATGTACAGAGATGTACATAAAAATATAATTATTCATAGAGATGGAGCAAAATCAGGGCCACTCAGGTAGTTACCCCACTGTCTTCCCTTGTCCATTCACAACTGTGTCCAAGAGAGCTGCTTCACAATCTTGAGGAGATAGACATGGCACTGGGCAGGTATGTGTAGTTTGGAAAAACATTTCCCATGAGATTTTATCCTGGCTCCTGTCGAGTAACTTCTGCTTTAGATCTGCAATTCAACCATTTCTAAAATACCAGGCTTAAGAAGTTTCCTAACAGTTGGGACACCTGAGTGGCTACCAAGTAAAGGCTCTAGTGCCTATAGGCAGAAACTACAATGACATGGTCATTGGTGCTCTGACTATGCAGCACTATTTAGGAAGGGCCATGCCACTATTGGCCATGCTGTCTCTCCAAGATTATTCTTTGATTCAAATATATTTCTAGTTGAAAACAAGTATCCACTACCTCTCCTCTGTCTCCTTCTCCAAACTCTGCCTTATCTACACCATTCTTGAGGGGGTTACTTGAAAATCTTGCTTCATGCTGTACTTACTCCACACCCCCTACTCCACCCCATTGCTCCTTTTCTGGGTTGGATTTCAGGAGCTCTAGTTTCTCCACAAAAATTCCACAACTGGGTATAGCCCTGAAGAATCACATTCTGCCTCCCTCCAAAGGGTAGATTTTTCTGTTTTCCTAGAATTAAGGAAATCAATCAATGCCATATTTTTCTTGTTTTATTATGTACATGGTAAGGAGGAAGACAGGATTTACTGAAGAAGAACATGCAAATATGTGTGGTTTATAATGTGGAAAACTAAGTTCAACTAGCTTGGCTCTAGTAGCCCCTGAATAATGTTCACTTTTCTTGCAAATGGTGTTTAACTAATCTGGTTTTCAAACTGTACAAAAGCAGAATTAATTAATATTTTCCTAATTTTTTATTATGACTTTGTTTTCCAACACGAATGAGATATTTGAATTCATTCATAAGTAAAAATGTAAATGTTATTATTAGCATAAACTAAGCAAAACTGAAACTCTTTTATAAAAGATGCTGCTTAAAGATGCAAGAGAGATGCCTGATAAAAATCAATCAAAATAAGTCCAGAAGTGTTTCTTCTTGAGGAAAAATAATATAATTGGTAATTATAGAGCCAGAATAGAAGAGAATAGCTACTCTTTAAATAGTTGATTAAGGTTCAGTGGCTTTCTCTATGATGTTTGGCAAAAAAAAGAGTGACTATTTAGTAGGTAAAGGAAAAGACCTTCTAAGATAAACAAATGGAATTAGGTAAAGGCATTTTCTCATTTATATGGGCGGGGGGAACATCTCATCCTCTCAACCACTCACATAACAAATTAGTTTCATTAAAAAACTGAGCTAAATACACTATTTGCAAAGATTTCATGTTTCAGATAGATGTTTCCTGTCCCAAAGATCACATTTTTTTCTTTATTTGAAGGCACAATAAATGAATTCTTAGAAATTCTCTGCTATAATTTCTTATGATGTTTTAAGGCACAACACTCAATTTGCTTTCCTGATATTTCTTTTAATTCATTCATTTATTCTACAAATATTTACTGAGCATTCACAATGTTCTAGGCACTACGTTCAAAACTCTAAGCAAGCAACCCCCCATTTTAGTTCTGTGCTATGCAAAGAGTTGAGTGAAAACATGTTTTCTCTCATAATCATGCAAGGATACAACTTCCTTTTATCTCTTTTCATGCTGAAATTTTTTTTGGCATAAACATATTTTCACATTTGACAAAAGAAAATTAGTTTAATTCTCACCACTGACAACAAATCTAAAGGCAGCTTTTTAAGTTCTTAAGTTTGATTATCTTTTGCTTTGCTTTGCAGGGTGCATAGCACTAAATGGGAATATTCTTATCTTCCTTTCCTCTCACTACCCTTTACACTATTCCTACTGCTCTCCTTCCTGGAACCTTTGCTAAGAACTCTTATCTGACTAAATGCAAGCAAACAACGTTACTGACAAACATGGACAGGTCTAGTGAAATATGTTCATTTTTGTAGTCTATTTTATAGAAATCAACAGGAGCTATTGCAGAGTTCACTTTAACCATGTCATCCCTGGACCACTGGAGACCAAGTCAGTCTTACTTAACTGAGAGAAAAACTAAATTTACAAATTTACCCATCACATTTAGAAGCCAAATTAACCAACCAAACCAACCAGCAAACAAACCAACATTAAGGGGTCCCAAGACCCTACTGGAGATAGCATAGCTGATGACTGGAAGGGTTCTGAATGGGAGTGGGTTGGAGAAGACAGCAAATTCTCAGATTCAGATTTTGCAGATCAGTAGTGAGAATGTGTTGATGATTTCTTAATATATTTGCCACTAAGTAAGGCTGAAATTTCATACGAATGGAGGTGTGTGGAAGTCTGCACTTTCAGTGGTCTTTGTATTGAACTCCTAACATCAACTTCTTTATATTCATTTTCTTTCCTCCCTCCCTCACATCCTCCTTCTCTCCCTACATTCCTTATGCTCATTTACTGACAAAATAATATTATTCCTACTTCATGAAGATGAAAAGCTTCTCTGTAGGGTTCTCTCCAGGTCTTATATATTGATAAACTTAGCCTCAAAGGAGTCAGAATGAGTTTAGTGGTTAGAAGCATGAGTTTTGAAGTCATATGGACCTAGGCTCAAGTCTCTTTTCTATCACTTACTGTCTGTGTGACCTTCAGCAATGTACTTGTCCTCTCTAAATCTCATTTCCCGGGATGCCTGGGTGGCTCAGTTGGTTAGGCGGCTGCCTTCGGCTCAGGTCATGATCCCAGCGTCCTGGGATCGAGTCCCACATCAGGCTCCTTGCTCGGCGGGGAGCCTGTTTCTCCCTCTGCCTCTGCCTGCCACTCTGTCTGCCTATGCTCGCTCTCTCTCTAACAAATAAATAAAATCTTTAAAAATAAATAAATAAATCTCATTTCCCTCCTCTGTAACATACAGAATATTATTATTTACATTACAGGTTTGTTCAAGAATTAAATGATAAAAAGTACCCAACGTGTTATAAGACTTAGATAAATATGTTTTAAACACCTTTGAATGAAGAACTATGACACACGAGTACTTTAAAAAGTGCCTGGGGTGGGGGGCACCTGGGTGGATCAGTTGTTAAGCTTCTGCCTTCGGCTAGGTCATGATCCCAGGCTCCTGGGATCGAGCCCCGGATCGAGGGAGCCTGCTTCTCCCTCTCCCACTCCCCCTGCTTGTGTTCCCTCTCTCGCTGCATCTCTATCAATACATAAAATAAATAAATAAAATAATAAATAAAAAAATAAAATCTTAAAAAAAAAATAGTGCCTGGGGGCACCTGGATGGCTCAGCCAGTAAAGGTCTGTTTTTGGCTCAGGTCATGATCTTGGGGTCCTGGGATTGAGCCCTACCATCTCAGGCTCCCTGCTCAGCAGGGAGTCTGCTTCTCCCTCTCGCTCTGCCCTTCCCCACACTTGTGCATGTGTGCGCAGGTGCACGCGCACTCTCTCTTTCTCAAATAAATAAATAAAACCTTAAAAAAAAAAAAGAAATAGGGTCAGGCCTATGTAGGACAGGTTCTTCTGCCATTTAGTCTTTGCAGGGTGCAAGACTTATTCATCATTGCATTTCCAGTATCAAACACTATTTCCACAACAGTGGGCATTATGTTCGCTCAACAAATGAGTAAATGAAAGAATGAATGACCTAGAAGTCCAAGTAAATTTCTTCTTCTGTGCCAAGTCTAACTGGTAGGATTCAGGAAGAATTACTAGGGTACATATGTGCCTGTCTGCAACAATCAATCTGCTGTCTGTCTAGCCAGGCCATGGACCCTGGGAGTGGTACCTTGAGTGCTACTGAGGGACTGACCTGGGCCTTGGCCCTTAATTTATCAAGGAAAGAAATTAGAACTTGGAATTATGATGATGTATTTCCTTCTGGTCCACTTGCTCTTCATTAGAAGAAAGAAGTAATCTTATCACATTCACCCTGGCATCTGGCATGAGAAAAAGTTGTGTCAGTTACAATCTAAAGCCTGATTATGCAGACGATAAGCGCTACTTCTCTCCTCACATTATTTCTTTTAGACTCAGTAAAACCAATGTTCCTTTCACTTTATTCTTCCCATTATTTTTTAGCTCCCATCTTATTCAGATACTGGAACATCCTACTTTTAATTTGCTGTTTGACAGGTTTGATGCTATTAAGCTAGACCGGATTTACTAGTAGAAATTAAAAAATAAATACATAGCAATGGGGACTCCTTTACAGAAACAGATTTTCAGTTCTCAGCATGATGCCAGGTAGTTCTGTGTTTTGGGGAAGTCCACAGATGGTTCTGAGGCATAGCTTTAGTGGAGAACTATTAGTATACAAAATGCTTTTTTATTACCTTTATTAGAATTATGGTTTCAGGTATTGTTACTTATGGATCCTTAGTTTTTTTCATCTTTAAAATGTGAATAACATTCTAGAGTTACTATAGTAATCAGAGATCATACCAGAGATATACCAAATATTAATCATTAATATTTGTGTCCCTAAAGAGAGGTTGTAAGGAAAACATCATTCTAAGTCTGAAGGGACTCAAGAGATTGGAAGAAGTATAATATTATTATCAATATTAACACTCTTTTGAATTTATAAAGTGCTACTGGGTTTACCCAGAATGATCATGGAATTAGATATTCTAATTAACTTACTTCTCTGGGCTAGCTGGAAAATAAATTTTGATTGAATTCTCCTTGCTGGAAATATTCCCAAAATCTAATAGTCTTTTCTGCCTTAAAAAATCAAGTATAGTGCACATAATTGAATACATTTTGATAATTCCAGTAGCACAGTGTTACCATTCAGAATGGAAACATTTTTATTGTAGAGCAGTATAAGCATTGCTTACTGAAGGCTAGGATGAAGTATTTGGATATTCAGAATCTGTCCAGGAGGTTGTTTTACTGCTTTTTGTTTGGTTCTGGTTTTTAGTAGAAACCACTGTTTAACCCATTCCTGGTTGCATCAGCCATCTTGAGGATATCATGTTGTGGAATAGTCCTGTGCAAGAACATCTGTTATCAACCCTAGAGAACTCCCTCCTCATCTGGGAGCTTTTAAATTCTATCCCCAGCCAAAAAGTGAAAACAAATAGGACTGGTCCTTTGATATATGTTAGCACTTCAGGCTATGTTCTAGGAGGACAGAAGTAGGGAGACTGAATTTTCTGCTATTCTAAGCTGTGTGCTTTCAACACTACTGGGAGGCCATTATTTATGCTCCAAACAGTAAAACAGTCACCCTCTTAGAATAATACTTGCCTTACTGAGTTCTCATGAAGACAAAGTGTGTTAACATTTGTAAAAGCACAGAAGGGCTTGGTCTCTGTCTATCTTGTTTACCAATCTATCCCCAATGCCTAGAAGAGTCCTTAAAATATTTGCTGAGTGAATGAATAAATATTACTCTTCCTTTCCTCTTCATTGGGACCACCATGGCATTTTTACTCTACTTGTCTAAAGGCATTTATCATATTCTACACTGGGGTCTTGTTAGTCATATAATCTATTGTATTATACGGCAAGCTCCTTTAGCATAGGGTTCATGTATCACAACTTTCTTTCTTCACAGAACATAGCATAGATTCTGACACAGGAACTCAGTGAATGTATGATAAATGAATGCATGTTGTAAGTAAACCCAACTACATAAGTAGTATATGTGATGAATGTTCATCATGTTATTTTCATAAGCTCTGTCCACTAGTGATTGAAATTCTCCATTTGGGGGACCCAGGTGGCTGAGTTGGTGAAGCATCTGACTCTTGATTTCACCTCAGAGTCGTGAGCTTGAGCCCCACATTGGTGTCCAAGCTGGGCGTCAAGCCCACTAAAGAGTCTCTGTCTCCTTCTCTCTCTGCCCCTCCCCCACCCTCTCTCTTTCTCTAAAAAAAGAAAAAAAAAAAAAGAAATGTTCCATCTGAAATGTTCCAAGTGAATTTAGCAGAAAAAGAATTACCGACAGTATCTTACATTTTTCTTTCAACATTGTTGGATAACACTCTTTGGTGTTTAAACTCTTAACACATCTGGTGGCTGTTTTAATGATATTTAAAGTCACACAAATATGTAAGACCTATCATAATAGAATTTTTCTGAGAATAACTGAAAGTTATTCTAAGCAATGTAGCTCTTTCATTTTTGCAGAATGCCGCCAGCATTAGGTTCAATGGGAAAGAAGGTGAAATTGGGTTGATTCTTTATTTTTAGCCTCTGTCAGATGATTGTAATTCATTACTTGCTAGGTTACCAGAGGGTGTACTTCATCAACTCTTGAGGCATTTAGCATGCTGCTGCTTTGTGTCTCATGGGATCCCAGCTGTCGCAGCCTACCACTCCTCCTGAAATCTCCCCACTGCCTCCCAAGGAAGTAGTGGGTCAATATTATGCTTTTATTGATAGCCACACAATTCACGTTCCACTTCTTTCCCTAAACTTTTTTCATTATGTGATTTTATCTGCTGGCTTAGCCCTTTCATGCTAGCCATTTGTTTTGCCCCCAAGCATCTGGCCTTTAAAAATATAATGCATCTTACTGGCTTATTGAATAAGAGATAGATTGCTGTGCTTATAGTCAGGCATGACTGTGCTTAGACACTAAGTCTTAACTGAAGAACCTCAGCTTCTTCGATACTGTGGTAATGCTTGTGATGGCCTGCTAATTTTCCTAGTTGTTATGGGATTATTAATTGTATATGACATTAAAAAAATAAATTAGGCTTGATATTGGTTCCAAGCCTAAAGACTTTGACATCTCCCCCTTCAAAATACTATAATCTACTAGTCAGACCATTAATTTTCAGATGCAGAGTTATTTTGTATAGAGATAAAGTGATAATCCTTATAAGTAAAGAAGAAACAATACATGTAAAATATTTATCTTTCAGGAAGATCTGATTCTGTGTTGTATCCTATTTTCATTCACAAACTGAAGATTAGTGGCTCAGAAAACATTCTTCTGAAATGTGAGTTCGCTATTTCCAAGACAATTATAAAGAGAAGGCAATGAGCTTTAGTTACTCTAGAGAACAAGCTTTAAATGTAGCCAATGAGTAGAACATGGGTGATGTTCGATACTTATCAATGTACACTTTTATGTTAGTTTACCTGGGTATTTGAGACAAGTTTTCAGATGATTAAAATTTAGGGGAAAGTTACTCTACTCAAAGGTAGAAATAGAATCCATAAGTTTGATATTTTTAAAATATGAACTATAAATTATTGATCAAAAATGATAACAGGGATCAGCACCAGACTATATAGGTACAATATAGTGAGAAGTAGACAGGCATAACTCTAAGAAGTTTTTTAAAAGAACTAGATGTCAGAGGGAGAGTACTAAAGGTTAATCAGCTGTTACTTGGTTGTGATCCTCCAATTAGTACTTTAGTGTTATTAATAATCGTGTTTTGTAGAACTTATTATAATGAATGTTAAAGGTTTCTGTGCCCAGCTACCCCCCATTAAACTGTGAGCTCATCTGGTAGACTCCATTGATATTCATCATTGTATCTGTGGCACCTAACCCAGTGCCTAGTACAGGCAAGGTTTGCAATAATTTTTAGTTAACTACTTAAGTACTGATAATTTAGTTAATTAAATATAACGATACCTAAATATAATTATGAAAATTAATTTACAGCTACATTAAGAGAGAAGTGAAATTAAGAGTGAAAAATGGTCTGTGCGCCATAGTTAAAATTTGATAGGATCTTTTAAATTATGGGTTCAGTTTTGGAGTAGAATTTATAAAAATAGTATTGAAAAACTTGATAGGCTAGAAAGAAGATTAACGTCACTCCCTTTTGGAAAAGATGTGAAGCCTGTCTTCTTATCAAGTTATCCAAAAGATTAGGCAAATTCCCATGGCATTTTGCTATATGGATTTGTAAAGGGCAAGACTCTTAATCCCAAGACTTCAGATATTTGTCTATTTTGTTGTCCTTAAGGTTAATTTTTAAGTAGATTTAAAAATAATGATACTATAGGGACGCCTGTGTGGCTCCTGGTTGGTTTAGTGACCGAGTCTTGATTTTGGCTCAGGTCATGATCTCACATGCACTACACATGGAGCGTGGAGCCTGTTAGCCTGTTTAAGATTTTCTCTCTCCCTTTCCCTGTGTCCCTCCTCTCTCTCTCTCCCTAGGAACAAAAAATGGTGATACTACTTTCCGTATCAGTTAGGATACGATTAGGTTTGTAGTAAAGAAGACCCAACCTCCCACCATCCACTCTGCCCCCAAAGGTGGCTTAAATAAGACATACATTTATTTTTCTTTCATGTACATGTGTTTATATAACAAAAGCTTAGCTTCCACTTACAACAGAGATCTAAGTTCTTTCTCTCTTGCTGTTTTACCATCTTGAGCACATTGATTATGATTTAAAGTGGCTGATCAAGTCATGTATTGTATTTACACTTCAGGAAGTGGGAAGAAAAAGCCAAGAAGAGTCCCCTATTTTTGTCTTTAGGGTGGCCTCTTGGAATTTGCACACAGAAGTTCTGCATATATCTTATTGGCTGTGTTCTTTTTCTGTTAATGAAGAAGATACTTAGCTACATATTGAAAGGCAACCTGCAGTTTCTGTGACGTGATTAAAAAATATATATATATATTTGTGTGTATATATATGTATATGTGTGTGTATATATATGTATATATATATATACCCATGGAGAAAAAATAAAAAACAAGCAACAAAATATACAGTGTAGAAGGATACAGGTGCAAAGTTGAAATTTCCCTTTCACTTTAATGAAATCTGTCATTGTAGTCTGCTTAAACATTTTGAATACCCTTTGTTCCTAAGTGTTCCTCACTATTAGCCTTGTCTTTCTAAAGAATAAAAGAATAAACCTATATTTTGTAGTTTTTCTTTCAGCCAGAGTACAAATATGTGATTTAGGATATACCAACTAAAACATCTATATGAAGCCTTGATTTATGTAGGGAAAGAGGTAGGGATCAGGGTACCCATCTGAGGGAGCCAACTGTAGCTGGGGCTTCATGATTCTGGAGTCAAGAGCTGTGGTGGCAACTTCCTGACTCAGTGTTCCCTGACTGTAGCACAAAAAATACACACAAATGTATCTTTTTAAAATATTTTATTTATTTTTGAGAGAGAGAAAGAGAGAGAGTGAGTGCACTAGCAGGGGCAGACAGAGGCAAAGGGAGAAGCTGAGCAGGGAGCCCAATGCAGGGCTCAAGCCCAGGACCCTGAGATCATGACCTGAGCAGAAGGCAGGGGTTTAATTGACTGAGCCACTCGGGCACCCCTGTATTTACATTTTTAAACCTATGTATATCTTCTTAAATATATAGTACATATACTGTTGTTTTTATAGATTCATTTACGTATGAATGGCATCATTCTTCAAGTATTCTTCTGTAGCTTTTTCCACCTCACATTATATTCATGAAATTCATTCATACTAATCTATTTAACTTTGGTTCATCCATTTTCATTATTGCATAGCATTATATAAATTTAACATAATAAACTTATCTATCTCCTCTTTTTTTTTTAAAGATTTTATTTATTTATTTGAGGGACAGAGAGCACAAGCAGGGGAGAGTGACATGCAGAGGGAGAAGCAGACTCCCCACCAAGCAGGGAGCCCCATGTGGGGTTTGATCCCAGGACATTGAGATCATGACTTGAGTCGAAGGCAGAGGCTTAAGTGACTGAGCCACCCAGGTACCCCTATCCATCTCCTTTTAATGGAAAATGAGCTCTTGCTATTATAAATAATTCTGATGAGAATTCACTATTGTTTTTAAATGTCTGTCCACTTGTGTTCACAAGCAAAAGTTTGTCAGGGAATTTTTCTTCAAGGTGAAGAATCGTATGGATGTGCATTCTTACCAGCGGTATGTTAAGTGTTGGCTTTTATCCACACCTTTGCCAGTATTCAGTGTTGTCAGAGTTCTTAGTTTTTACCAACAAAATAGATGTGAAAGGTATTTTATTGTACTTTTAATTGGCATTTTCTTATCACTGAGATAAACTTTTAATAGGCTTTTTGGCCATTAGAGATAAACCTTTAGTAAATTACCCATTTATATCCTTTTCTAATTTTTCTTGGTTAATGTGTGACAAGAAATCAAGAGCTGGAGATCAACCTACTGAGCTACCCAGGCACCCCTCTTAGGTTTTCTATATCTATAGCTAACACATCTGAAATGAAGGTTGTCTTGGCTCTTCTGTAAATTATTATTCTTATAATAAAAATGAATTATAATAGATACATTTATATAATAAAGTATACATTACACATAATATATAAACAAAAAATAAATATTATTCTTACCTCTTTATGTAACCATCTTTACTATAATGTTAAATAGAAACTTTGATATTTACATCAAAGTATGACAAGAACTGGCTTTGTATTTACAACAAATTCACTCATGGTCATGATTAAAAAATCCTACCTGTAATCTATTTGCACAGTTGCTTGATGTTTTTAAAGGCTAATATTTTAAACCAATACAGCTACAATATTTTTCTGTGTGAAAGACACAGATTTTTGTATACTAGATAGTTGGATTTTTTGCAGCTATAAAGCTTTTACATTTACAAAATGTGTTTTCTCTCAGAATAAATATGTTTTTTTTTCTTTGTTGTATTTTATATCATATATGATAAGAAACATTTCTCAAACAATTTAGGATAGAATCCACCCCTACTGCACCTACTGAAAGCATCACATTGATGTAAAACTCAGTCATATTTTGCTAGTTTGCAAATGTTACATTATTTGCAACCAAAAATACCACATGTTTTATATAAAACTATATGATGCTTGAAGTTTGGGCTTGTTAAATTGTTCATGGTTCACACAGTACTTCCTTTTAAGTTTTAAGCATCGCTTTGAAAATATGGCATGCTGACCCTCTTTGTATCTAGAGATGCAATTAAAAATAATGGCCTAAATATTCAAGTAGTAGAGAATGTTGGCAATATGACACTCAGGCTATTCATTTGACCTTTTTTTGTGGCTTGCAGGCATGCAGTTTGTTTTTAAATGGATGGCATGTTAAAGATCTGTAGTCATGTCATTTTTTTCCCTGACAATTAGTAAGATATAGAAGGAGAAAACTTTTATGAAGAGAGAGTCCAACTAGGCTACTACCCACAGATCAATAACATCAAGTGTTTCCATAATATAAATATGCTCCCAACCTATCTCTAGGGATTGGAAAGAGATCAGCTTTGTATAAACAGGTTTTTTATTTGATGAGTAGACAATAGATGAAGAAAAAAATGTGCTGTGGTTCTTCATGGAGTGTCTCTGGGATTTGAAAATGATTTACAGATACAACCAATTAAAAGGGAAGCTAGTTAAGCATCCCATAATCTGTACCTCTGGAAAATTCTGTATTGCAACTCAATTTGAATATGAAATTACATACCCTATTTTTATTCTCATAATATTTTTCTTTTCTAGAGTTTGTCATAGTTTTAATTGAAAAGAAGTATGATTTTTTGGTTTAATTTCTGATCATCTGGATAATTGTTAGCTCTATGAGGGCAAAAACATATCTATCCTTTTAACTAATGTAATCTGAGGAACTAGCATAGTGGTTATTTAATAAATATAATGACTTAATGAGTAAATGGTGGAAAAATAGCTACTGTTATTTCTTGAAAATGAATTATCTAACTGCCTTCTATTGCAACAACACAAATTTTTGGACTAACATAAGTAGAAAAGGAATATCTTGGATGGATATTAGGCAGCTTAAAGAATCAAAAGAAATAGTGAGCAAAAATCAGAGCAGTTTAGGAGTCTGGGATATGGAACTGGACAGTCTCCAAAAGGTGCTGCTGTCAAAATGAATCAAACATTTTTAGTTTTCATGTCATTTTGAAGAGGATTAAAATTGTAGGGAAAAAATAGAAAAAAATCTTTCTTTGAGAAACTAAGAGAATCAAAGAAAAATTCAATCTCTGTCTCTCTGTTTCTCCTATCTCTCCCCCATACCTCACCCCCTTGTGTGTGTGTGTGTGTGTGTATGTGACTCTTCTTCTCCTTCCTTTATTTTATATGTACTCACATACTTAAGATTTTCCCTACTTTTTGATTCCCTCTTTTTGGTTTAAGTTATTATCTGTTGAAATTTCCTTTCAGCCTGAAGGACTTTTGTTAGTTTAGTTTAGTTTTGTTCTGCTTTGCTATGGTTTACATCAGATTTGCCAGTAACAAATTCTCTCAGTTTTGTTTATAAGGGAAGGGTCTTTGTTTTAATTTCATTTGTAGTAACAGTTCTGCCAGATCTAGAATTCTCAGTAAAAATTCCCCCCCCCAGTACTTTATTTTTTTTTAAAGATTTTATTTATTTATTTGACAGACAGATCACGAGTAGGCAGAGAGGCAGGCAGAGAGAGAGGAGGAAGCAGGCTCCCCACAGAGCAGAGAGCCCGACGTGGGGCTCGATCCCAGGACCCTGAGATCATGACCCAAGCCGAGGGCAGCGGCTTAATCCACTGAGGCACTCAGGCGGCACCCCCCCAGCCCAGTAATTTAAATTATACCACTGTCCTCCAGTCTCCATCATTTCTGAGGGAGACTGAGCTTCTAATTTATGTTGCTGTTCCCCTGTATATGAGTTTTCTCTTTTTGCTCTTCTTTTTAAAGATTTTATTTATTAATTTGACACAGAGAGAGAGAGAGAGAGAGAGAGAGAGATCACAAGTAGGCAGAGAGGCAGGCAGAGTGAGAGGGGGAAGCAGGCTCCCCACTGAGCAGAGAGCCCAATGCAGGGCTCGATCCCAGGACCCTGAGATCATGACCTGAGCCGAAGGCAGAGGCTTAACCCACTGAGCCACCCACACACCCCTCTTTTTGCTCTTAAACTATTTTCTTTGTCTTAGTTTTTCAACAGTTTGACTCTAATATGTCTAGGTGTATATCTCTTTGTGTTTATTAAATTTTGGATTCAGAGTACTCCTAAAATTAGTAAGCAATTATAGCAAGATTGAAGGATACAGAGATAATATACGGAAGTCAATTACTTTCCAATACACCAGGAAAAAAACAAATGGAATTTGAAATGAGAAATACAATACCATTTATATTAGCACCTCCAAAAATGAAATATGTAAAAGTCTACAAAATCTGTACAAAGTCTAAATACAGAAAACTGTAAGACACGATAAATGAAATCAAGGAACTTAAATAAATGAAATGTTCCATGTTCATAGATAAGTAGACTCAGTATTACCAAGGTGTCAGTTCTTTCTGACTTGATCTAGAGGATCAACACAAACTCAATCAAAATTATAGCAGGTGACTTTGTAGACATTTATAAATTGATTTTAAACTTTATATGGAGAGGCAAAAGACACGAAATAGCCAATATTGAAGGGGAAGAATAAAATTGGGGAACTGATACTACTGAGCTCTAAGACTGTATAGAAAAACTCTGTTTCTCCCTCTTCATGACTCATCAACACTTCTGATACCAATATTTGGGGGTCTGATATACCAACCAATTCTCCAATTCTTTATAGACATGAACTGGATGTCCTACAATTCAATTTAATTCTAACACCAACTACCTGGAATAAGGATCATATCCCACAATTTAAGAGTTCAGTCCCTCTGGGGACTGGGGAAGCTCTGGGCCAGGAATGGGGATGAAGACAAAATATATGTTTCTTGTTATAAATCTCTCTCTCTCTCTCTCTCTCTCACACACACACACACACACACACAATTTCAAAAAAAAAATCACACTATCACAAAGATTTACTACAAAACTATAGTAATTAAGACAATATGGTATTTGTGAAAGAACAGACAAGGAATCAACGGAACAGAGAGCCAAAAAACTGACCTACATAAATACAGTCAACTGACTTTTGACAAGGAAACAAGACAACACATTGGAGAAAATATATTCTTTTCAACAAATGGTGCAATAGCACATACAAAAAATGAATTTAGGCACCTTCCACAAAAATTAACTCAAAGTTGGTCATAGATCTGATTGTGATATATAAAACTCCAAAAGGTAGTATAAAGGAAAATCTAGATAACCTTGGGATTGGTGATGACTTCTTAGCACAACATCAAAGTCATGATCCATGAAAGAAAGAATTGATAGTCTGGAATTCTGCTTTGCAGAAGACACAATTCAGAGAGTGCGAAGACAAGCCATAGACTGAGAGAAAGTATTTGTGAAAACATCTGATAGAGAACCCTTCTCCAAAATATACAAAGAACTCTTAAAACTCAGCAATAAGGAGATGTATAATCTGATTAAAAATAAGCAAAGGGAGGCACCTGGGTAGCTTAGTCGTTAAGCGGCTGTCTTCAGCTCAGCTCCAGTCCTGGTCCCAGGGTTCTGGGATCCAGCCTGGCAACCGGTTCAGTGGGAAGCCTGCTTCTCCCTCTCTCATTCTCTCTGCTTGTATTCATTCCCTCTCTCACAGTCTCTCTCTGTGTCAAATAAATAAATAAAATCTTAAAAAAATTAATAGATAAGCAAAGGACCTGAAGAAACACCTCACCAAGAAGATACACAAATGTCAAACAAGCATCTGAAAAGATACTCCACCTCCTACGTCATTAGGGAAATGCAAATTAAAACAACAAGATGCCACTACATACTAATTAGAAGGGCCAAAATATGAAACACTTGTAAAACCAAATGCTGGCAAGGATAAATTATTTATGCAGAGGAGTTGGAAATTTATGTTCACACAGGAACGTATACACGGAAGTTTAAAGCAGTTTTTTTCATAATTGCCAAAACAGTAATACCCTCTACTTATTCTTTAAATGTTCTTTTCTGAGGATGCCCAGGATTTGATCTTTTTCATAAGCCATTTTTAAAATGTTAAGAGTTTGCCATCTGAAGACACTGTAAAAGCTTGAAACTATTAAGTCTTGTATTTTTTTAAACAATTCTTATCTCTTTCATCTCACATTTTACTACAAGAAACTTAAAGAAACATGATAGCACTTTTAACTTTCTATCTTGAAATATTTTTTTGCTAGATCATCAGGCAAATTAACACATTTTTTTACTCTATGTTACATTAGCATAGGCAACAGCACTGCTAAATTTTCTACCACTATATACGGGGATCCCCTATCCCATGGCTTCCAATACAAAGTTTTCATACTAGTCTCTGAGTTCTCGCTATAACCTCAAAACCATCACACCTCCACAAACTATTTCTTCGAGGCACTTTACATTTTAACTAAAATTCTCCTCCACATGCCCAGCTTCCACTCTCTGCACAAGTATCCAAATCAGAATTTGTTGTGTAATCTTGCATAACAAGTTGCTCCATAATTTAGCTGCTTAAAAACAACAGAAAATATACTGATGTTGTTGCATTTTTCAGCCAACATGTGCATAGAGATGCACATTGGATCCCTGAGCTGGTGTTGTCCTATAGCTGAAAGATAATATTTAAATAGCCTCTGAAGCAGCTGGATAAACATTAGTCACAGAAATATATGTACAATGTATTATTTCTAGATCTATTTTGTCCAACTGTATTCATAGGAAGCAACTCAGAGAAATGTACAAAGTATAACATGTGCGTTTTTTTTAAACACAGAGGATATAGAGAAATGAAGGATTATTCATCACTGCAATTCATAATCGCAAATGGACTTTTTTTTAAACTAGTGAATTATCTATTCTGTTAACATGAATATTAAGTGATTTGTGGATGGAGTCCTATTTATATTTGCTGGACAGCTGAAAGGAAAGCAAGACTATTTTATTAAAAATATTCCGTTGTTTAGTAAAAGGAATAACAGGAGTTCAACATAACTTTTGTAATTTTGAATTTGGGTGTGATGGATGAAGGCAAGGATGGGACAGGAAGAGGAGGAAATCTCAGAAATTGCTTGAGATTTTTAGTAATATAAATGATGTGCAACCAATCTAATTTAATTAAATTTAGAGTCATAACACACCTCTTTGAAGAGATAGTGAAATGCTTTTCTTTTGTGTATCTCCTTACTGTTGAAATACAGTACATTAAAATGAATAAGAACAATAGGTAGTTTCAACCAGTCTCATCTACAACTCCATCTGATCGAATGAGAAGATTTTAATTAGAGCTGGACTTCGTTCAAAAAGAGGAACTATTGTAACAAACCCTAATTAAGTTGATTTTTTCCATAGTGCGTAGGTCATGCATTCATTTTCTTAAAATTGCATTTGGTTCTCTAAAGCCTTCAATATTTTGGTTTGTATATTCATAACAAATTATGAATTTTCGCTTTTCTATGCCAGCATTATTCACTCACCTACGGGATGTTCTGTCCAGTTATAGTTCATCTTTAGAAACTTTCAGAGACCTTTCCCTCTTGTTTTTAGTCATACCAATAAAGAGGAAACCATTTGTTGTAAAAATCGTATTATACAATTTCACACATCATTGTAAAATAGTCCATTTTGTTTCTGTTTTCTTTTATCAAAAATAAAAATAATTAACTATGAATAAAACTTATTAGCCTAACTTATTTGAGAATGTATAGTCCACACCCACATATATACACAAAATATAATATATGCTGCAATAACAACTATTGGGAGTTCTGATGTACAAATACAAAGGAAAATATCTGATATATAGAGATGTCCCAGCAAATTCTTATAAAATAATAGTATAATTTGTTCAAATAATGACTGCTAATTGAAACAGTTTTGTCCAAACACGGAAATATATGACATAATAATAGCTCCTAGTGATTGAAATGACAGCGTTCCCTATAATTACTGGACCGGGTAGTGGGTCAGTACTCCATGGTCTCACAAAATAAATTGTTGGTTGTTTACTCTTTTTCTTTTTCTATTCTTATGTTCTTTTTTAAAGCCTCAGGTCAAAAACCACTTTATGAAATTGTTTTCATTTCAAGAACTCTGAGGTTTATTTATTATTTTTTATTTTCAAGTAATCTCTCCACCCATCATGGGGCTCAAACTCACAACCCTGAGATCAAGAATCACATGTTCTAGTGACTGAGCCAGCCAGGTGCCCCTATTTTAAGAATTATCAGTTTGGGGATATCTGAGTGGCAAGAGTCAGTTAAGTGTCTGACTCTTGGTTTTTGGCTCAGGTCTGACCTCATGATCCTGAGCATAGAGCAGAGATCAAACCCTGCTCTATGCTCAGCAGGGTCTTTGTTTCCCTCTCCCTCTGCCTATCCCCTTGCTCTTTCTCTCTCTATATAAAATAAATAGCTAAATCTTAAAAAAACAACTCTGAGTTTTTCATTATTTAAATTAAAATTTGAGTTTATAAAGTAGTATTATAATATATGTATAGGAGACAATATGTAATGTACCCATCAAATAGTTTTCAGAAAACAATATTGCCATTTATTTGACAGTCTCCTATATGTTCTCTCAAATCCTGCACTTTTTCCTCCACCATTCTCCTGAATTTACATTTGTAGTATCCTTCCTTTCTTTAGTTTTACTATATACTTGTATCCCTATACAATATACAGTTTTCACTTATGCGTATCTTTTATATTATAACTTAGTCATACTTTGTATATTTGTTTACAATTGACTTTTTTCTGCCCAACCTTATGTTTCAAAAATTTATCTATGTTTTCCCATGTAATAACAATTTCTTATTTTTTACTTATTATTTTCATTGCTGCATAATCTTCTAGCACATAACTACACTAATGTTTATTTATTTATTTTACTTCAATTGAAATTTTGTTTGTTTATAATTTTATACTGTTGCGATGTTGCTATTATAGTCTTGAACAGTTGCCTGGGGCTTGTGTACATAAGTTTGTGTAGGATAGAAAACAAAGTGAAATTGTTATCATAGCCTAGGAAATTCGCCTTTATAAAATTCTGCTAAATTATTTTCCAAAGTGGTTGTACTTTATAACTTTTGTCAGTTTTCCATTATGAAATGTTAATTCACTGGAGATTTACTTTCTATTTCCCTAATTATTAATAAGGTTGAGTATGTTTTATGCTTATTGATTTTTCAGGTTTCTTCCTCTTTGTGCCTCAAGTGCTTTTCCTTTATGCTCATCTTTTTATTTTCTTCAATGATTTAAAAATTATGTATACTGTATACAATTTTTATGTCAGTTATATGTTTTCAATTAGCAGCTCCTATTTATGGTTTTAATTTCCATTCTGTTCATAGAAACTTTCTTAAATAGAAGTTTTTATTTTACTTTAGTTAAATTAGTCAATTCCTTGTCTTTCAAATTGAGTCTGTCTAAAGAGGTCCATTTCCACCCAAAAGTCAAAGGATTTTTTATCTTATTTTTCCAAAATTTTATTTTTACTTTTAATATTTAGGACTTTAATTACATGAAATTGATTTTGTTTATGGTTGCAGGAAAGCAACCTAATTTTTTTTCAATGATGCAGATTTGCCACAGCACTATTAAATGAATAAAACATTCTTTCCCACTGATATGCAGGGAAAACTCTGTCATACTCAAGACTATATACTTATGACTTGATTTCTTGGTTCTTTATTTTGTTCTATTGGTAATTTTCTTAAATATGATAACAAAAATGTGAATAATCAAAAGAACAAATTAATAAATTGGGCTTTATCTAAATTAGAATCTGAAAATTTGGAAGACTGCTAAGAATGAAAAGAAAAGCTACAGACTGGGGAAAACATTTACAAATCAGATATTTCATAAAGGACTGCATCTAGAATTTATGATAATCTCTCAAAACTCCTTAGTAAGGAAAAAAGCTCCCAAAATATGGGCAAAAGATTTGAATAGGCACTTCATCAAAGGGCATGCAGCCATGCCTGGTTTTACTGTGCTTCACTTTATTGTATTTTGCAGGTATTATGTTATTATAAATTGGAGGTAGTAGCAACAATATATCAACCAGCTCCACTTTTCCAGTAACATTTGGTTCACTTTGTGTCACTGTGTTGCAATTTGGAAATTCTTGCCATATTTCAAACCTTTTCATTATTATTATATTTGTTATGGTGATCTGTGATCAGTAATTACAACTGTTGAAATGAAAGCATTTTGTTAATGATAAAGTTTTTTATTTTATATATTTTATTTTGTTTTTTGAGAGCAATAAAGTATTTTTATTATTTTATGTTATGTTATTTTGTTTTGAGGTGGAGCAATAAAGTACTTTTAAATTAAGGTATGCATGTATGTTTTAGGGTTTTTTTTAGATATTGTGCTATTCCACTCTTAATAGATGACAATATAGTGTAACCATAACTTGTGACTGCACTGAAGCAAAGTGCTTATTGATTTATTGCTTTATTGTGATATTCACTTTATTATGATGGTTTGGAACTGTACCTGCAGTATCTCTGAGGTATGTCTGTATATAAATGAGAAATACAAGGGAATAGCACAATGAGATGTTATATCATTATGTATATTTTATAGTATAAAAATTTAAAAAGACTGATCATGTCAATTCTTGTCAAAATTCTAGACCATTTGGGATATTTATCTTTTACTGATTGAATAATCGATTACTGAAGAAGATATCTCTCATTTTAATTGAGGACTTTTCCTTGTGGGTTTTGCTTTCTATTTTTATTTTTTGCTTTATATTTATTAGGTTATGTTATTATGCACATACACATTAAATTTTTTTTTACCATGTAATGCTCTCTTTTTCTTTACTAATTTTTGTCTTAAGGTCTACTTTATCTGATATTAATTGTTGCATCAGCTTCTTAAATTTGGCATTCCCCTCTTTTATTTTTTTAATTTGAGCATGAATGTATTCCTATATTTGCGATGTACTTGTAGACAGCAGAGCAGAATTTTAAAATACGGCTTGAAAATTCTTATCTTTTTATGGAAACATTTAGGCAACTTGCATTTTTTTCTAATTAATCTTAATTTAATTTCTAACATAGCATTGTATGGTTTTCATTGGTCCTTTTCTAAAATTTTTTCTCCAGTCTTGCCTTATAGCAAATGGATTTTTTTCTCGTATCAATTTCTTTTGTATAATGGATATTAGGTTGTTTATTCCTATTTTCTAATTGTTAGTTTAGAAATTTTTGACATATGAATTAACTTATCAAAAATTGGAGAATAATTATTTTCCTCCTATTTCAAATAACACCAGGTCATTGAACACTTTTATTCTTAATAAATTTAACTTAATTTAAAATTAATTTTTACTTGATTTTTAAAAATTAGATGATATTTGAAGTCACTTAGTAGAGATGGGGTAGATGCTACCACCCAAAAATTGATTTAAATGTCAAAATGGGTGACACTGCACATAAATTTTTTGTTCATTTAATGAGGTTTCGTGAAGAGAGTAGGGCAAGTCTCCTAAGCTGGTTCCCAAATGTTTTGAGAGTACAGGAAAGGGAAAATGAGTTGGAGTTTTGAACCGGGGTAAATGTTTTTGTGTACTGGCCAGGGTTCATGTGATCTGAATTTCCTGCCAGTTCTCAGAAGGAAACAAATGTGCCTACTTATCAGCCTGTGTGATACAGGCAGGAAAGAGGAGAGAGAAGAAAAGAGAAAAGAGAAAGGTGTGAGCAGTGAAGCATCAAAAATTGAGTCAGACTGTTACAATTTATCTCTGTTATTTGACTGATGACTAAAATGTGCCATGTTTCATTTAATTGAATTTGATCTCATTTAAGTTGGACATTATGGTGCTTTATGAAGCCTATAGCCTGAAACTGGAAAGAATGTTGAAAGTTCTGTCAAATTCATTGTAAGAGCCCAGCGCTGTATATTTTGAGAAGAGAATTAAGTGCCTTGGTCACTGTCAATAATGTCTGGAACTCCAAAGGGGATAAAGAGTGAAGCCTTATCTTAGTGATACTTGTACTATAGCTTTCACATGTGCAGAGATATGTATAACCTTAATTTATATTTTGGATATCTGTGAGGTATCTGAGAGATACTCAGATTTCTTCATGCCCATGGGAAAATCTTGAATAAAGAATTGTTGTTTCCATTACACTGGGCTGGACTCTGGAGTCAGGAAAAATGTACAGATGGGGCTCACTGCAGGCCAAGCTATCCCATGTTAAGACGGCTAGCTAGGGGCATCTGGGTGGCTCAGTTGGTTAAGCATCTGACTCTTGTCAACTCAGGTCTTGATCTCAGGGTCATGAGTTCAAGCCTTGCATTGGCTGCATGCTGGGTGTGGAGACAACTTAAAAAAAAAATAAATGAATAAGATGGCTGACTAAAGTTCAACCAGTTTTGCTTATTCTTTTATTCTATTCTCAGTCTGGACCATGCAGTTAAAAGATAAGAAGTAATAACTCTCCAGAGAGCTCCATCTTGTGTAATTGTGGCTCTGACAACTTTATATGAACTCCCTTGGATGCTCATTCAAATGATACCATGGGGCTTCTCAGGAAGCTAAAGAGTGCAGAAGAGGGGTGACCTCCGCCATCACTGTGCATCTGGCAAAGGAATAAGAACAAGACAATATCCCTCGTCACTGGCTTCCCACAGGTCAGATAAACCAGAGGATTCAGATTTGGTTCCATCTGGTAGCAAGGAGACTTTAACGACAATGCTGAACCTGTGGGTTACTGCTTCCATCCTTTAAGGCAAAATGGGCATCTGGGTATGGAGGGTCATAGGCTCAGGTCCTATAAATCCTCTGTTTTCAGGAAACCTCGGTGTATAGCCAGTAATTACCACTTTAATGGATATAGAATAGGGTCAAGGAGGGCAATTTCTTACACTGGAAGAAGTTCTTGGGCAACCTATTGCCACCATGGGTAGACCAAGGACTCCAGGAAAATTGAGAGAAGGTTGCCAAAGCTCTTAGAGTGAAGATGTCTGTAGGGTCCAACTAATGGTTGTGCCTGTTGTATTGCAATTTGGACAGATTCTAGAACCTTTTGCTGTAGAAGTTACCATTTATAGTGGACTGTGGCTAACAGTGTATCAGGATAAATGGGTGTGAATAAGATTTGTAAACTATGAATATATTGTCTCCAGGGCCTAAAGAAAAGACTTGGGCTTGTTTTAGCTTTCCTAGTTAGAAGTTTCCCTTCTCTACTTCCTTTCTACACAGCTCACTCAGCTCAGGACACCCTGCCCTTGTAGCTGTTCAGGTCTCCTGTATGCCTGGGCCCCCTGTGAGACAGTGTGCTGCTCATGGGGACTGTGGCCTCACTCTGAGGAACAACAGTATGGGACTACAGCCCTGGACGAGTTACAGCAGCTCCTCTGCCTGAGGACTGGGTGATGTCATCAGGCATCAAGAGAACACCAAGAACAAAGGGATCCCTAATTTTCTCAAGTATGTCCCATCAGGGGATAAGTTGGAACCCAATTCAGGGTCTTCAAGAACTGCCAGGCAAACTGTGCACAGATGCACCTGCTCTTCCCCTTCCTGCAGAAGGGCCTGCCAAGGCCAGGGATGATGTCACTGGGCTCCCGATTAACTCCAAGTTCATCACCTGGTCTTCAGTGTGCTACAACAATGTCCCTTGGAACTTCAAGAAGTTCCTGGTGGGACCGGACAGTGTGTCTGTGTGCAGTTGGAGTTGCCACTTTCCAACAAGTGACATGGAACTGGATATTGAAGCTCTGCTTTGCCAGGGTCCCAATGTGCTTAGGGCTGCCCTCCTAACCTTGCTTCTTGGCAGTGTCAGCACTGCCCTGGGGAGTGGGGGTGACAGACATTCATCCAAGACTGTGTTTCCTCTAAGTCTGCATGGACAAATGTTTGATGGCCAAGAAAATCCTCCAACATGGGCCCTGGTCTGTCCATTCCAGCCCCCAGCATACGCCACACCCCCCAGGAAGACAACTAGATAAAGTGCCTGGTGTCCAGGAAACCAATCAACTAACCAACCAATCACCATGGATACTGTGATAGTCAACAGCTGTTTCTTGACAGTGAAGGGATGGAGCAGTCTTCAGGAATTTAACTGAAGTGGTAGGGCCTTGTACTACCTTTGGGACAATGACCTGTTTCCTTTTCATGAACTCATTGTGAGTATTTGTATGTCCTGAATGAGTGTATGAAATGAATCTCCTTGGAGAAGGATGTCATCAGAGTGATGGCAGAATAGCACCTGTGCTTCTGGAGAAACTTAGGTGCTATTATGATCATGCCTACAAAGATTTTGTATGATCACAGGGATGCTGAAGTGGCTTGTGCGTAGCCAGGAAAGCATGTATTACCATGTGTCTTAGAAGATGAAGACAAACACACCTGAAAGGCTATTGAAATAGACACTGAACATATTAGCCAAACCTATGACTACAAAGTATTTACCACTTGCTGGTTGGACAGAGTGAGTAATTTGAATAATATTGGGTATGGGGAGGCTGCTGGACTGGTGTAACTATGCTATTAACACTATGTAATCCAGTATGAGGTACCATTCATTCTTTCTACGTTTAAAAGCAGGCCAAATTGGGCTGTTAATTAGAGAAGGGATGTAGATAATCATAGGTCTTATATAATAGGTTTCAATCTAGAAGACCCCCTTTTAATTTATGTTGGGCCATATGAACTACTTTATCTGGGGGGAAGATCCATAGGGTCTCATTTTATCAAGTCAATTGTGAGTGTCAAGGACTTAATTTAATTCTAATTTATTGCTCATTGAGTCAGAGTAGCCATGACCACTATGGGATATTTTAGAAGATTGGACACTATGACAACAGGAAATTTAAGCAAAGCAATGGTTCCTATGGCTGAGGTAAGGCATGCCTATTTATCCTCTCTTTTATGTTCAGGAAGTCTCCTGACATTATAGAGGTGCCTTGTTTAAATTTAGTGGGATCTCCAGGAATAAGTATAATTGAAGCCCCATAATGATTAAGACCATGAAGTTTTGCTAATTGGGAATTTCAGCAGATGTTAAAGTTAATTCAGATACTATATTGTAGGAACAAAATGTCAAGCAGCACCCTTTTGTCTTTTTGTTGTAGAAATCTTTTTAGTGACTTTAGGGCTTTCATTTAGGTAAAATTTGGGACCTCTGTTTCCATTTATTTGTTTCTCCTCCTATATTCAGGTTTTTTGGGGGGAGGTTTAGGGGCCCTTTTTGGTTGTATGGACATATTTTGGCAGGGGAGGATGTCCTCTCTGCTCTGAAACACATTTATGTTTCTGTTTCCAGAGAGCCTCAAATCAGTATTTGTTAGGGTTAGGACCTTCCCCAGTGTTAAGTCCACAGGGTTGGCATGGGAGTGTGATGAGGGTCAGGATCTTTGTTGTGACGTGAGCATGACTAGCACCAGCAACAATGGTGTTTTGTAGGGTCCTATTGAGCCATTTGTTTTTAGTTTTGTATGACCTCATCATGACCCATTGTAATTTCTCTTTCTCCACAGGAGCCATCACCCAATGGGCCCTGATTGTACAATACATATTGTACAAAGTATCAGTCCTTCCTCTTAACACTCCTTAGAATAGGACCAATGCCTGATTGAGACACATTCAGTGGTCACAGGGAAACATCTGTTCTCCTGATTCTAGTGTTAGTCATGGCTTAGACTGGAGTTAGCATACTTCAGCCTGAGACACACAAGCCCAGGCTGACATGTAGTACCCAGGCCATTTTAGGGAGGGCCTCCATTCCCTAATCTTGTCGTTAAATACCAATTATCAAAAATTTCCAAATTATATTGGTGTTAAGAACTGGAAGTTCATACCTGCTGAAACATAGATGCTGTACTGGGGTGGGGGTTTCTATGAGTCTAGAGCTTACATTATTTGAATTTCTTGCTGATGCCAAAGGAGAGAGCACCTGGGCTTTCATCTCAGTTTACATAGATGTGGGGCTTGAAAGCTGTCTGCAGGTGAGCATCAAACATGGAGTCAGACTCTCTACTACAGATGCTGTAACCATCTACTTGCCTCTCCTTTAGTATAAATTTTTTCTTTAGCTTCTTTCTCTCCAGATTTGAGTTTTGTTTTTTTCTCTTGTTTGGGATTCATAGAGCCTCTCAGATGTGTACACATAATAGTTCATCAGCTCAGAAGCATTTTAGTCATTAGCTCTCCAAACTTATTGCTAACTCATTTTCTCTTTCCTTTCATTCTAAAACTCATTTGTCATGTATTAGAGCCATCGTGTCTTCTAACCTCTCTTTAACGTTTTTCACTGTGTTACTCAGGCCTTGCCTACACCATTTTATAACCAGTCATCTATTTTTCACTAATATCTCCTTTCCTATAAGCACACTGATCAAGTTTTAAAAATTTTAACAAATACGGTTTCCATTTGTAGATGTTTAAATTATTACTTTTCATCCAATTCATATTTTAAAATTTCACTATCAATCTTTGCATTTCAATTCTTTTCATTTATTCAGAGTTTGGCAATTATAGTGTCAGAACTCTCTCTGGGCCTGCTGCTATGTGACTTTACCATCTGCCCCTTACTCATAGGACTTTGTTTCCTTTTCCCATTTGACTGTGAAGCGATATATTTTTAGTTTATCTGTGAAAATACCTTGAGTTCTAGGAGGAAGGTGGGTTCCTTTAGAGTGTATTGGGTTTGCTTCTTCCAGGAACCTGGGACACCAGACTAGGTTACTAAGTCAGTCCAGGTACCAAATTAATTTCTTCACATGAAGTTTTTTGGACTACCTACATAGTATGCATTTTTCATGCCAAAGCTCCTTTGAGAAAATGTTTTGGGGTTAGGAATTCTTGAGGAAGATATTTTCCCCTTTCCATTCAGTGTGAAAAAATGAGATAAGCAACTCCTTTGTAGTATTCTTGGTTTATTTTTAATTCACTCCTATAATGAGGTTGTAGACCCACGAGCTTTGTATACTGTGCTCAATGCCCTGCGTGGCCTTAAAAATCAAACCTGAAGCTCATTTCATTCATCAGATGATCTCAAGAAAAGCCAAATAAGGTGCTCGGCGACTTACCTTGAATCCTTCGTTCACTTACTTTTTGTCGTTATACTCATTATTCTTAACTCTCCTTTAAGTTTATCAATTCATTTAAACAAATTTATGTTGATAATGAATGTTTCTAGTTAAAAAGTATTACGCTAAAAACTAAATTAAATATGCATTTCCTTCACTCTCTAGTATGCTCTTCATTTCCAAAGTACTTTGAAATCTTTATCAAAGTTCAAATTTAAGACCTTTTTCACACTATCCCTTTTTCACCAAGATACCTTATTTGTTTGAAATCATTTGGCAAAGTCAAATAATTCTTCCTATTATTATTTTGATCTATTTTAAGTGAAATGCTATGCAAATGCTTGCTTTAACTGCTAAGAGCTGTCACTAAAGGTTTTATATTCTATACTGACTAATAATGCCAGGCTGTGTTTCATGCCCCTTAATGAAATTTTGACCGTATTTTGCTCAAAAAAAAAAAATTCTGCTCTCAAAAGCTGTAATTCTTGTTGAATGGTTTCTCAAATGCTCGAGGAGTCATACTGTGTAATATTGGCTATATTTCACAGTGTGCAACATTATATTGCATGTGTGTTTTACCATTGAGTAATTTTATTTTGTAGTCTTGCTAGTACCATCATATAATTAAATTGTAAACTCATATGGTGTAAAGGTCAGACACTTCAAATGTATGAAAGCAAATGCTATGTGTATTTAGGGTTCTACTCTTCACACACTGAGATCAGCAAACGGAATGAAAAGATCATATATGTTACAATGGAAATTTTTTGTCTTTGGAACAAGCTTTTATAGCATCCTGTAATTGTAAACAAAAAATCTTACACATGTTTTTTAAAAGTATGCCTCCATTTTCTTGGAATACTCATGGAGGAAACACATTTTTGTTTCAAACTCTTCACGAATAAGGCAATCACCGTAGTTGGTGCCTACTTTTTTCTTCTTAATTATTTCTCCTCTGAATACCCTTGACTTTTGTTTTGTGGTAGTTTTCACAGTAGAAATATATCATGCCTTTCTTTCTGATGACCTGAAATTTAGAAGATTGTACCTGACTTTTATTCTTTGTATTTTAGTTTTTTTTTTTAAATGGACATAATAACTTCAAACGATTTTTAAAAGTGTTTCTTTAAAGTTCAAGGGAACATGTTTGTATATACTAACCACATGTATTCTATCTTACTCTTGCACATGGAATTTCCAAAGAAATCAAGGCTTACTCAATCTTGGGCAGTATTATTATCACATAGATCACCAGGATATTAATATAAATGGTTCTTAGTAAAAATTCCATTTATTCTTTGAGAACATTCTGGATTAAATTTAAATGGGCTGAGTGCTAATATGATAAGATAATCATATCATTCCTACCACATTAATGACCTTTCAACAATATAGAAGAGCATTTAGATGCTATTTATTCATTTACTTAGAATGTGAGAATTATCTTAGAGCAGGCACGGATTTTAAAGCTTCATTTCTTCACCTGATAAATGAGATCTTCGCCATAGGTCTTCTAAGCTAATGAGTCAATGAAGAGGCTTTGGTGTTAAATTCTATGTGTATATCCATATGTATATTCATCTGGAAAGATCGTCCAAAGCTTTCTCCAGATTCTCAAAGATTTATAACAGCAAAAATGTCATGAACCTCATTCTCCATCTCTGGCTTTCCAAACTTTATGTCTTTAATGACTATAGGATTTGCAGTGATGTTCTTATTTGGTTTTGTTCCTAATGTTGGTTAGTTATGAATGTTCTTTTTTTTTTTCATTGTTCTCATCAAGGTTTATTCAATTTTATTAGACTTTTCTGCAAATCAAAATTTGGCTTTATTGATTTTTTCTAATATAAATTAATTTTTTTTCTGATTTCTATTATCTTTATTATTTGTTTTTCTATTTTCTTTGTGCTTAATTTGTTCTTATTTTTCAACTTTTCAAGCTAGAGACTTAGATCATTGATTTTTAGCTCTTTTTAAAAATGCATTTTAAGTCTATAGATTTTCCTTTAGGAATGGGTTTAGCCACATACTACAAACTTTAATATGTCATATTTTTATTATTATCAATTATCATCATGTATGCTTCAGTATATACGCTGTTCAAAAACTGGCATGAGTAATCTATGTTATAGAAGTCAGGATAATTGCTTACCTTTGAGAAGAGAAGTGGTTTGTGTGATGTTCCTGGGGTTCTGGTAATGTTCTATTTCTTGACCTGACTTGTGATTCTATGGGTATATATACTTTGTAGCAATTTGTTTAGCTATGTTTGTGATTTGCTTACTTTAAAAAATATCTATATTACTTGAATAAAATTCTCTTAATGTTAAAAATAAAATAATTGCCATAAATAAAAATTTGATGTTGAGTGTAAAATATGTTTTTAAAATACTAGCCTTCATTTTGGAAGGAGCTGTTATGTAAATATACAATCTTTAATGAGTTGAATTCAACATAAGTAAAAATTTAGTTTTCTAATTTCAATATATATCCAATCAAAAGGATCAAAATAAATACAAGTTTTATTTACTTTAATGTTTATGTGTGTACTTTAGTCTTTCCCACTCAAAGGATATACCAGTTTTTCCATTTAGAATGGTTTTATTTGATTAACTTTCAGATTAAGGAGCACTGAAAAGCCAAGTAATTAAGCTTAACCTATTTAAGTAAAGCAAAGTTCAAAATTAAGTATCCTGGAAATTGTCATAATTGTAACTATTCTAGCATTATTCAAAATATTAGTAAAATAAAGGTTGTTAGTTGAAAAAAACATATCAATACCACATAATCATTGGTCCACCACATTATCCCTCTTTTACCTGAGTTAGGGCCTAGAAACACATGGCTGAACTTGATCTTTCTAGTTGTCATGTTCCATTGAAAATATGATTTAATAGACTACTTTATGTCCAACATCTAATAGAAAAATTTTGATTTGTTTGCTTTTTAAATGACAAAAGATCATTTTAACTTTAGCTTTGTTTTTTGACATATTCTCTCATATTAATTATGATCTCCAGATTTTATTTACAGTTTTTTCTCCTTTC
>ML104485.1:0-11432 GCA_003697995.1 Taxidea taxus jeffersonii | reverse complement strand
TTGAATATGAGATTCTTGGCCAGGCACAGCCAATGCCCTGGAGTCCTGGTCACCTTCCCACATCCCTGGACACCCTGGACATACTTCCCTGGACACCTGCAGTTGTGCAGGGGGTGTTGAGTCCAGCTCCTAAAGGAATGCAAAACCGGGGTTCCTGCCACAATGTGGGGTTCCAGGGCCTTGAATGCCGAGCCAAGGACTTTGGACACCGGCTCCCCAGGTGTAGGCCACGCAGGAGGACTCTCAGCAGAGAGCCTCAGTGAGCTCACCCCCATGTCTACCTCTCCTCCTCTCTCCAGGGATAAACTGGCACTGAGCCGGAACATTGAGAAGCTGGAGGGGGAGCTGAGCCAGTGGAAGATCAAGTACGAGGAACTGAACAAGACCAAGCAGGAAATGCTCAAGCAGGTGAGTCTTGGAGACGGTGGTCTTCCTAGAGGAAGCAGCATGACACTGCTGACTTTCAGCAATGGGAATGGGAGAAAGGAGGGAGTTCAGTCATTCCTCGTCAAGGATGGCCACGTGCCATCCGCTGTTCTGAGCGCTGGGGCAGACAGTGTCCCTCTCTCCAGGAGCGCACCTTGTGGGAGCTGTGGGTGAGGCACAGGGCATACCAGCAGTAACCAGGCAGAGAAATTCATAAGCTAGGAAGGAGTCAGACAGAATAAGAGACATAGGGTGGTGGGTCAAGAATGACATTTCTGAGAAAATCAAATCAAATAATAAAGTAGTAAGTAAATTAATTAATTAAAATTAAAGAAAAAAAGAATGGTCTCTCAGAAGGTGATATTTGAGGCAAGATTTAAAGAAGCCATCCTTGAGAGGCTATGGGGGCAGAGTTCCTGGCAGAAGGCACAGCACATGCAAAGGTCCTGAGGCCGGAGTAAGCCTAGTATGTGCAGGAAGCAGAGGGCAGTGTGGCTGGAGGGAAGTAGGTGAGAGATGAGGTTCCAAGGGAGCCAGACTTCAATGGGCTTCATAGTCCACGCTGAAGGGTAGCATTCATGAGGTCTAGTGTTGCTCCATCTCAGTGATGCTTCAGGGAGTCAAGGAAGCTGGACTCTGAGGTCCCCATTTTATAAATGACAAAACTGAAGGTCCACCTGGTGGAGAGGAGATCCCACCACTGCAGTTTGGGGACTCAGGGCAGACGGAGGTCCTGCTGACGGCTGAGACTGCCTCCTGTGCGGGCCCCCTGTGGCCACCAGGGGGCGCAGCCACCCAGAGAAAGTCCGCCGGACAGGCTGCATTTCTAGAGGGAGCAAAGATTTCCCCCAGACCTCAGAGCCTGAAACTGCCCTGGAAGCAACCAAGACTGTCTCACCGTGGACTTTCACAGGAAAAATCCTAAAACCCTCACTCTCCGGAAGCAGCATCTTTTGGGGGGCAGGTCTGGGAATCTGTCTTTTTAATCTTTCCAAGTTACGAAGTGGAATGCTTTGTGGAGAAGTGAATAGAGCACGAATGTTCCGTTTAGCAGGTAGATGTCAAGATTCTCTTTCATAACTGACTGTTCTCCCTCGGTGTTACGGATTTGAGCTCACCCCTGTCATCGCACACAGCGATAGTTTGTCGTTTTTCCTGCTATACAACCGGACATCCGTGCCATTCCAGTCACCCCAGGGGATCCTTGTGTGGCCAGGCCCGCACCCACATGCAGACCCTGCTCAGATACACAGAGTGCTTTCAGTCAGTTCCCATGGCTACCCAGTGCCAAGGCCATATGGGGATACAAAGGTGGACAGCTCTGTCCTCCCGAGCTCACACGCTAGTAGGGGGTAGGACCAAGAGTAAAGGAGGCACCCCTTGTAGTCAGGGAGGAGGAGAGAGGCCTCCCTTTAGGAGGGGGCATTTAGGCCAAAGCCTAAGAATACAAAAAGTCAATACTGTAAAATAACTTGGAAAGAGTGTACCAGGTAGAGAGAACTGTATGTGCAAAGGTCCAGTGGTGGATAGGAACTTGGTGTGTTTGAGGACTTGAGCCTGGAGCAAAGTAAACTAAGAGGAGAGATGGGCAAGGGTCCAACCGTACCGTGAGACCATAGAAAGGAGTCGGGCCTTATCTTAAGGCACCCAGGGATGGGGGTATGATTGGATTTATCTTTTTCAAAGAGCTCATTCTGATCTACTGTTGTGGAAGGTGGGGTGACAGGGGCCCCAAGTGGACACTAGGAGGCTAGATGGCCATGAGGTAGGAGGTGTGAAATGCCAGAAGCAGCACCAGCAGTCGGATTCACGCTCTGTTCCGGATACCCAGAGGCGCATCAGGGCTCCACGACAGGCCCCTTGCTGAGCACTCCTGCCCCAGCACCCATCCCCTGGGGCTGGTTCTGGGATGTGCCCAGTTGGCTCTCACGGAACCTGGCTGCACCGTGTCCTGCAGCTCAGCATCCTAAAGGAGGCCCACCAGGACGAGCTGGGTCGCATGTCCGAAGACCTGGAGGACGAGTTAGGTGCGCGGTCCAGCATGGACAGGAAGATGGCGGAGCTGAGGGGTGAGGTAAGGCCACCTGCGGGACCTGGGAGGGCTTGGGGCTGTCAGGGGGGCGGTGGGGGGGAGGCAGGGGCCTGGCCTCCATCAGCCAACCACTCCTCTAAGAGGGCAAGAAGGAGGTCTGTGCGCTGAGGCGGGAACCAGCCGCACCCGGAAGGTAGTGCGGTCTGCGGGGGGCGGCAGGCCTTTCTCCTACACAGAGACCAGAAGCGCTCTCACATCCTGCACGCCATGAAATCAGCCCAGGTTAATTATAGCTGCCGCAGCTGGATCTGCTTCCTGGAGCCAAAAATGGCTCTGGAGGGGGAGGTGGGGACGGGGAGCACGCAGCTCAGGCCCTTCTGCCCCCTCTCCCCCTGGAGCCCTGACCCTGTCCTGCCCTGTGGTAGATGGAGCGGCTGCAGGCGGAGAACGCGGCCGAGTGGGGTCGCCGGGAGCGCCTGGAGACCGAGAAGCTGGGCCTGGAACGGGAGAACAAGAAGCTGCGGGCGCAGGTCGGGGACCTGGAGGAGGCGCTGGCCCGGAGGCGGAGGCAGACAGCCAGCGCCCTGGACTGTGACCTGCGGGCCAGCCAGGCTGCGCTTTTCGAGAAGAACAAGGTGGGGTAGCGGGTCGTTCGGCCAAGGCCAGGGCAGAGCACCTACTGTGTGTCAAGCTCCTGCCCACGGTGGGGGCGGGGGGACAAAGGCAGCCACGGCCCGGGAAGCTGCTCCTGCCAGGCGTCCCCCGGGGCCAGGCCCCGCGCCCGTGCTTTCATGCTACCCCTCCAGCCTCGAAGCAGGGAGCCGATGGGCGCCCTGTGATCCCGCGTGCTCCCCCGCAGGAGCTGGCCGACCTGAAGCATGTGCACGGCAAGCTGAAGAAGCAATTTCAGGAGAAGGTGGCCGAGTTGGCACACGCCAACCGGCGGGTGGAGCAGCACGAGGCGGAGGTGAAGAAGCTGCGGCTGCGGGTGGAGGAGCTCAAGAAGGAGCTGGCCCAGGCCGAGGACGAGGTGAGCCCCCCCGTGGGGCCCACAGGGCAGCCTCAGACCTCAGCGGCGGAGGAGGGGGCTGCGCCCAGGTCCCTCCCTCCCGGGTCCCTCTGCGGGCGTCCGGTGGTCGGTGGGGAGCTGCTTGGGAAGGAGAACGGACAGGCAGGAGGGACGAGTAGCTGAATAGGTTAATGGATAGACAAGTGGTGGACACGCAGGTGGTCTGTGGAGCACACAGATGTGGAAGCAGAACAACAGAGTCATTCCGTGGGTGTACGAATGGATGTGTGAGAGGATAGGGGAGCAGGTGGATGGGGAAGGGAGGGCGAGACGGGGGGAAGGAGGATGAATGAGATGTCACAAGAGCTGTCCGATAGGTGATTGGATGGGTGGGTGGGTGGATAGATGGAGGGGTGGGTGACTGGATGGGAGGATGGATGGGTGGATGGGTAGATGGATGGGGGTGACTGGATGGATGGACAGATGGATGGAGGGTGGCTAGATGGACGGGTGATTGAATGGACAGGTGATTGGATAGGTGGTTAGATGGGTGGATAGGTGAGTGGATGGGTAGGTGATTGGATGGATGGGTGGATGGATGGGTGGATGGGTGGGTGACTGAATAGGTCGGTGGGTCCCTGGCTGGATGGATGGAGGTGTGGTTGGGTGGTTAGGTGGGTGGATGATTGGATGGCTGGTTGGGTGGGTGACTGGATGAGAAGGTGGATGGGTAGATGGATGGGCAGGTGACTGGATGGGTGATGGGGTGGTGAGTAGGGGGATGCAGGTGGGTGGGTGACTAGGTAGATGGGTGGATGGTTGGGTGGTTGGATTGATGGGTATGTGGGTGAGTGACTGGACAGGTGGGTGGCTGGGTGGATAGATGAATAGATTGGTAGCTGGTTGGGTGGATAGATGGGTGGATGGGTGGGTGGGTAGATAGATGGGTGGATGGGAGAATGGGTAGATTTGGAAGGCAGGGGCAACAGGGAATAATGAGCAAAGGCATGCTACATTGGAGAGGAGGTGGGCCTTGGTCTGGGCCTCAAAGGGCAGACAGGGACTTCTCTTGGTAAAGGCAGAGGAATGGTGGGAGTGGCTGGTCCCAAGTAGACAGCCGGCCAGGCTGACTCAAGGTGACCTTCACGCTCTTGGCCCTGCTCCCCTGCCAGCTGGACGAGGCCCACAACCAGGCCCGGAAGCTGCAGCGGTCGCTGGACGAGCAGACGGAGCAGAGTGAGAACCTACAAGTGCAGCTGGAGCATCTGCAGTCCAGGTGGGCATGCCACCCCCCACACACACAGGACACTGAAGCCGGCCAAGGAGAGACTTCCTCCCAGCCCAGGCTAGAGGGGAAGGCATCAGATGAAGAGATCTGGGACCCCTGGGGCCAGAATCCTGTCCCCTCCAGGCAGGAAGGGCCAGGGCCAGGAAACCAGGGAAGGGGAGTGCAGGAAGTGAGACCAGCTGGGGGCCCTGGAATCATCTGCGTGCAACTGGCTGGCCGGCAGGTGGGTGGGTGGTGGTGAGAGCGAAGGAAGGCGGGCCAAAGAGGCCACTCCAAGATGGGGCAGTGGGCAGGGCCTAAGGGTCTGGGGAGTCATGGACAGGAAGAACAAGCAGCCCCCAGGATCCCTGGGCTGCGGTGATCCCAGGCCACCTGGGATCTGAGCGATGGGAAGGCAGGGAAGCATGGAGGAGCCCCAGCCCTAATGGTGCGCCCAACCCATCAGCTGCAGCCTTCGTGAGGGCTGCAGTCCCTCATGACTGTGTGGGGGGCTGTGAGGTCCCCCACAGACCCTGCGGGCCCTACCCACCCATCACACTCTTCCTCCCTCCCCTGACCACCCACCCCAATACTCCGAGGTGCCCCTCTCCCAACACTCTTCCTAGGCCCATAAGGTGACAGAGAGCCAAGTCCAAGGCCCTCCTTACTCCACACGCACCCCACCAGCCAGGAGTGTCAGGACCACTGTGCTGACTTCCTGTGCCAGGCCCTTACAGCTTCTGGTGATGTCAGAGGATAGAGGGACAGGGCTCTGCAGCCAGGTGGGTGGGAATCTGCGCTTAGTAGCTGTGGAAGTGGCCTGGGTGGTCTTGGATCACTCGCTTGACCTCTCTGTGTCCGTTTCCTCCTCTGTAAAGTGGGGGTGACACACTTCTTAACCCTTGCTTGTTGTGAGAATGCAGAGAGCTTATAGAAGCTCCTGGCCAGTTGTAAGTGCTGTTGCTGCTGCTACCTCCCCCAGGGGGCAGCTGAGGGCTGGGGGAGGAGGGGACTTTTATATTTGGGTCCCACATTATGCCACCAAGAATCACGTTTCTACGAAAGAAGGGAAGGGGAAGATGTTTTTTTCTAGGAAGCTTGGCAGAGAAGGAAACAAGGCCTAAGAGGGTGGGTGTGTCCACGGCCACACTGCTGGAGTGGGGGGTCTGGCCAGATTGCCCCCCCGCCCCCCGGCCATCGGTGCCGTGATTTACAGAGCCTGTACTGCGTGCTGCCATGTGCTGAGTTTCTGTGGCTAGGAATACAGGCCGCGGAGCCAGGCCTCACAGCTGTGTCACATGGCCAGCCTGGTCTCAGTTTCCCACATCTACCTGAGATGTTGCCCATAACATGCTGCTCGGGGCCCAGGCGTGACAGGTCACACTTCATGTCTGACCAGCGCTGCCCGCTCTGCCCCCCCAACCCCCCACCGCCAGGGGCCACCGAGCCCGGGGCTTTACCGCAGTGTTGGCCACGTCCTTCGGCCCAGTTCATTCCAAAATGGGCAGGCAGGCTGTGCCCAGCCTCTCGAGTGCTTCCAACCGGGAGGGTAGGGCTGCCCAGGACCGCTGCCTCGTTTTATTTTCCAACTTTTTGTGCTTTAATGTTCCGGGGACAGCTCACTAAATCACGGCCCAGTAATGGAGGCCCCCGCCCGGGCCCCTCCCTGCCGTGTTAATAATTCATGCCTTCCAGTAAGATGGAGCCAAGGCGGCCACTCTGCTGGGGGATGGGCATTTCCTCCACCAGCCCTCATAAACTGGGGCTTTAGGAATTTCAGAGTGGGGAGGAACTAGGGCAGAGCCCTGTCTCATTGTCATGGCGGGTAGAGGGGACCTCCGACTCCCCCACCCTCCAGCTTTCTCCCTGTGGTCTTTGGAGCCTGGTGTGGGTTCGAATCCTAGCACGGTGACCTTAAGGGGCTGCTCCGCCTCAGCCCACCACAGAGCCCAGCCTCACTCCCTGCTGTCTGGGGGATAGACACATTACTTGACCTCTTGGTGTCTCAATTTCCTTGTCAAAAACGTGGGTGACGGTAGCACCTCCCTCATCCCAGCGGCTTCTGGGAAGATGGGGTGACATGAGGAACTGGAGGGAAAAGGCCCCAGCAGGTGCCTGGCGGCAGGGACATGCTAGGGAAGGGCCGAGCTGTTTGCAGCGCCCATGATCGACTGACTGTCCCCGACCCTCCTGTCACCCGGCCCGCAGGCTCCGCAGGCAGCAGCAGAGTGCCCCCCTCTTTGGGAAGATCCGAAGTGCTCGCTTCGGTGCCGAGGAGGCCGGGGACGGAGCCAGCGACCTGGATGAGGACGAGGACTTGCAGATCCAGGTGGCCTAGAGCTCCTAGGGCTGGACAGGACCTGCCTGTGGCCACAGGCCCCGGGCTGACCAGCGGCTCCAGCTGACGCAGCTGCCCAGCCGTACTCCCCGCTGTGGCAGACGTCCTCCTCTCCCAGGGTGGACGCCAGTGGTCCTACCCCAGCAACACCCCGTGGAAAGGAAGCCACAGCCCATGTATACATTATCCGTGTGTATTTCACATATGTGCACGGGGTCCTTGGATCCATTTGGTCTTACAAACACAGGACCACTCCAGGACCCAGTCTCAGCACCCCTGTCCACCCAGGACCTTCATGCAGGGGCAAGGGGGATGTCAAAGGGGGCTGTGGGGGCCTCGACCCAGGCTGCCTCTCTGAACCTTGGGGGTCATGTGGAGCTGTTGACAGTACAATGTGCTAAACTCAGTCTTTTGTAATAAATGGAGTTTGGGTTCTCGGGGCAGAGTCCTCAGAGTGTGGCAGGTGGGGGCAGGGGGTGTAGGGACAGCAGTCAGCCTCGGTTCGGCACCCAGCCTGAGCTCCGGATCGTCAGGCGACTTGCTGAATGAACGAATGTGAGAAAGAAGGAATGGATGAGCATCTGAGCCGCTCAGTGGCCTGGAATCTGCCTCCTGCGAGGGGAAGGAAAAGGTCTGGTGTGTGTCTAATCTGGAGGACAGGAGACTGCGAGCCTGCACCAGATGGATTCAAACCTCTGCCCCTGCCCCTTCCTGGCTGTGCAGCCATGGGGAAGTGACTTGACCTCAGTTTCTCCCTCTGTAAACTGAGGCATCTTCTACAGGTGTCAGGAGAATAAGATGAGTTCGTCTGGAACTCATTTAAAGTTAGTTATTATTAAAGTACTTAAAGGTGTGCCCTGGAGAGGAGGGATTTGCCAGATGGGCTGTGTCCCAAGGGATGAAGTTCAGGCGACCAGAGGTAGGTGTAAACACCATAAATACTAAATCCTTTTTCCCTAGCCTTGCTCTAAGTAATGAAATTGCAGGTAATTTTAATTTTATTTTTGATACTTAATTTTTAAGCCCTCTATAACCAGCAGTTTTCTGTTAAATCTGGTGGAAACTGTTACTCAGAACACAGTAGCCTACATGTTTGCATGTGCAGGTTGAGGTGGCACTGAGACCCCTGCCCTTAATGAGATTCTCTAGATGAATCCTCAGCAGCAGGCCTGCTTTCTGCAGAGAGAGGACCTGCCCGCATGGTCTTATTTAGCAAGCTAAGAGGCGAGCTCCCTGTGCTCAAACAGTGTGCAAGGAGCAGCTGGGGCACCGTGCCTGCGGAGGGGAGCTGCCTCAATGGCTCTGAGGGGAAAGGAAGGAGTGGGCCAGCCCCAGCCATGGGGAGCCACCCGCCATAGGGCTTTCCCCACAAGCCAGGGCCCGAGGGGTGGGGGGAAGCTGTGGGAAGAGGGCCGTTTCCTGCAAGGGGTCTTTCTGTTTTCTCTCCTAAACAGGAAGTTGGCCCCAGAAGAGCCTGAAATGCTGCCCTTTGACCCCCAGGAGCCAGGCCTTGGCTGACAGCAGCCCTGAGAGCCGCTGCCCCAGGCCCCAAGCAGACCTGCCACTCCCAGACACAGAGCAGATCCGGCGCCCTGTGGGTTCCCCCAGACTCCCTGGCACCTCCGCAGCCAGAGCATTGAGCAGAGGCTCTTCCTAGCCCCGCCTGCGGGTGGGGCCGCTCCTGAGAATGTCAGCAAGGAGAGGGTCTGGCCTCCTACTGCACTGTCCAAGGAGAAACCAAAGTTTCGGGAGGGGAGACGCAGCCACAGACCCCAGGGCTGGAAGATCCCTCGGGCCTGGCACACACCACCTCTCCGCGCCCATCTTTCACGTCCCTTCGTTCACGGAGGGGGCAGCCTCTGCCAACAGAAGGGTCAGCTTTGTCTCCCATGGGGCTTTAAAAATGATTCTATACCCATTGCTAGTATTAGTAATGGGGAGTTTCTCAGGAAAATGTAGGTTTCCTTCTCATGAGGAATCAGCACTTCTACTGTGTTCACACCTCTGCATGGCCAGGGCCCCTGGGGTGGAGAGGCAGGTGCTGCCCGAAACGGGGGCACAGGCACCTCAGTGAGCCATAGTCCCTGCTGCTCCTTGTGGCCTCACTTTGCATGCACCTCATTTATATATGTACCCCCCGCCCCCGCCCAGACCATGGGAACCTGCTCCTTCAAAGTCAGTGCGAGCTCTAGCAGGTGAGCGCACATGTCCACTGTGGGCTCAGCACTGGGCACGCGGGGCAACTACCAAGAACCTTTAAGGCCTACAGAGCCATGCCATGTGCCTTGAGGCAGATGCTACCTCTTCCCTCCTTTGAGCAAGGATGCAGAGCCCGGAGGGAGCGAGTAACTAGCCCAGGGCCACACAGCTCATTGGTGGGGATGCTGTCATTCCAGGCCATATGGATCCCAGGCCAGAGCCCGAGTCCCCGATTACAGCTCCCACACCCCACCCCTCCAAGGCAAGGCCCCTGCCCTCCACTGGGCCAAAGACCCGCAGCTCCAGTCCTGTTGAAGTTTTCAGTGCCACCAGAATTGCCCTGCCCCCGTCAAAGTGCCACCAGCCCTTCCAGGCTCAGCCTACCCAGTTCATTCTTGGAGTGGTAGCGGGCTGTGTACTCGTCTGCTTCTCGCGTCCCACCAGATGCTCCTGGAGGCCGGAGAACCCTGCCAGCAGCTAGCAAGGTATCCTGGGCTCTATGGGCACCTTTGGAAGGGGCAGGGAGGGCGGGCAGATGGGTGGTATGGTCGAAGGCAGAAGCCAGAACCATCCCTCCTGCCCCCCAACTCCAGCCCCACCTCAGTGCCTGCAGGACGGGCCTGGGTGGGTCTGTGTGCTGCTCAGATAAGAAGTCTCCCAGGGCAGACAGTGCAGTACCCAAAAGCAGCAGCAGCCCAGGGCCTCTCCTGCCAGGCCTGGAGTGCCCAGACAGGCTAGAGAACTGGCTGGGCCGGACTGCCCCACCCAGGCCCTCCTCCCCCTTCAGGGACAGGCTGGGGGCCCTGGGGTCCGGCCTCTGAAGGCTAGGCCTCCCCTCGCTCTCCAGCAGAAGTCATGATGTCAACCTGACTCTACCGGGAGCAGCTCCTAGGGTTGCCTGCGTGGAAATTTGTGCCCAGGAGTGTCCCTGCACCCCAGCCCTACAGATCACCCTAGTATCTAGCCCCAGCTCTTTTGGATGGGGCTGGGGGATGGGGGCTGTGTCTCTTGGCAAGCCCTTGTCCCTCTCTGGGCTTTCATTCCCCGATCTTTAAAATGAGCACGATAGCAACTGGGTTGTCCAGACCCACACCCAATAATATGACTTAACTGTTAGTATTATTTTTCTGGCTTTTCCCGTGCTCTGCATTTTCTCCCAAGAATCTAGTGCCCTGTCCGCCTGAGGCCTGCCAGCCACCCTGGGCACCCTTCTGGAACAGTGAGGGGGACCCTGGAGGCAGAAGTGGCGCCCATAAACCAGCCACAGCTCTCAGCCCCACCCCTCCACCCCCAGCTCCTCTGCCTACTAATTGCAGGGTTGCGAGATGCCAGCTGCCTCCCAGGCCCCAGGCAGACTCCTCCCCATGGAACGGGGCTCCCTGGAAAGCCTCCCAGTTCTCCAGCCCCATAGATCCAGCTGCACGGGGGGTTGTCTCCATGGTGCTCAGACTCACCCCCTTGTGCAGGAGGTAGCCTAAAAAGATGTAAACATGAAACCTTCTTCGTGGTTTTCCCACTTCCCAGGCTTCCCAAAGTTGGAGAGGCACACCCTAGCCTTCACTTTCCCCACTCAAGAACTAGCCATGGCTCCCCAGTGCTGGACAAATACAGTCTCCCTTCACATCCTGGCCCCAGGGGTGCTCTCTACACGCCCTTAAGCATGTTCCCCAAGTTGCCTTGGTCTCAGGTCCCCGTTGCGCTACAATAAAATCCAGACATGCCCCTTGCTATGGCCTCTCTCCCCACCAGCACTGTCCCTGCCCCTGCACCAGTGGCCTGGTTGGGCTGGGTGACAGCTGTGCAGTGAGCTCCCACCTAGCCCTCCAGCTCTGCAGGTGGGGGTCCTGCCTCTGGAGATTTGACCTCCCCGGGGAGGAGGGAGTGTGTTCAGAGCTGCTGCTCCTCCCCCAGGGAGTCATTTAATTTTTGTCTGTACAGCCAGGGAGGTGGGCAATGGCATGATGGGGAAAACGAAGCCCAGCGAAGGAAGGAACCAGCCAATGGATGACAGGACCGGGAACTGAACCCAGGCTGCTGCTCTCAACTCCAGCCAGGAGCATGGGTCTGGGGTCTGAGCCGGCTCAGAGCAAGCAGGAGGAAGGGAGGAGGGAGCTGATGATGCAGAGAACCATGGACATCAGGCCCTCTTCCTCACATACTC
>ML104484.1:0-12159 GCA_003697995.1 Taxidea taxus jeffersonii | reverse complement strand
CACAAATACTGCAACCTTAAAAAAGAAGAATAAATAGGGAGAACTTGTCCATCAGATTTTTTTTAAATTAAAGTATAATTAGCGCACAATGTCATATTACTTTCAGGTACAGTATGATTCAGCAGTTGCATGCATTACCCTGTGCTCATCATGATAAGTGTATTCTTTTTTTTTTTTTTTTTGAGATTTTTATTCACTTATTTGACAAGGAGAGAGAGAAAATGCACGAGCTGGAGAGGGGCAGAGGGAGAAGCAAACTCCAGGCTGAGCAAGGAACCCAACATGGGGTTCAATCCCAGGACCCTAGGGTCATGACCAAAGCCAAAGGCACTCAACCAACTTAGCCACCCAGATGCCCCCATGATGTGTATTCTTAACCCCCTTATCTATTTCACTCCAAAATATGGAACACTTCATGAATTGGCTTGTCATCCTTGTGCAAGGGCCATGCTGAACTCTGTACCATTTCAATTTTAGAGTATGTGCTGTTGAAACAAGCAGTATCTTTAAGATTTTAAGGCATATATTCTAAAATGCAGGCCTTGGGTCCATAGATGGATATGCTTTCACATGGAAAAAAGACTCAGGTAAGGACCTCACTAACTTTCTTTCAGATCCTAAGGAGGGAAGCACAAGGAAAAGCCCAAGGAAAAGAATGAGATAAAGACCTAAAAGAATGTGTCACCACTTGTGAGGTAAAGTAATTCTACACTAGTGAAAATGTGAACCATTGAAGACCATTTACCAATAAGTTTAGAACTATTTCAACCTGAATAATAACACATGTAGAGGCAGGAAGAGGTTCTTTTATAAACCAAATGATGGAAATGATGGAGGATCATCTCTGAGGTGAGCATGGGAGCATGGGCATTTCAGGAAATGAGATTGTTTAATGAAAATATTGGATCATAAGGGTGTGTCATAAGTCACTGAGGCATTTTTAGATTCTTAAAAAATCATTTTGTGCCTAAGTGCTTAGCATAAATAATCCTGTCATATCTTGATAAATTTAAAGCATTTTATATGTTTCTGTCTGTCCACCAATCTATATTGTTTGCAAAAATACACGTGTGTGCATGCACACACACATGCAAACACACTCAAAGAACCTTAAATACCTTTTTACATAAGTACTTGTAAGATGGCTATTTACTTGCATGATGAGCAGGCTCACATTTGCCCTGAGGAAGATTAGTATAGTTCTCTTTGCCCAGTAGATTACTTTCCTTTTCTTTCCCATTAATATTGACTCTGAAGTCAATAGCATAGATCTGACAATCAATAGGCACAATTTTGATTCACTCATTCGTACTTACATAAGTGACTGAGACCTGCTTGTAATCTCAAAATGTATGCTGTAAGAGAACAGGATTCATGAAGAAGAAACCAATTCAAGGCTAATTTCCAGATCAAGGATTTTGCTATTTCCCATACTTGTTGTAGAATCTGGCTTAACGTGGCAAAACCACATTTTTTTTTCAATATTAAGACTATTCTTTCCCCAACTCAATATGGAATTTTAACTTAATATATTAAAGTTAGATTAAAGCAAATGTAACCCCCAAACTTATTCAAACTCCCTTCTTCTCTTTTCCCAATATTTCCACCCAATGTCTACCATTCTCAGCTTGGCTGTCTGTGCAAAAATAATTTTAAATAATCTAGAGTCTGCCTCTTGTTTGCCCTCTCAAACAGTATTTATAAATCTGAAATGGTGATTACTTAAGTTATTAACTCATGTCTCTTATTTCATTCCTTCACTCATCAATTCAATAAATATTTATTGAGGGACTACCTTTTGCCATTCAGAGTGCTTGCTTGATCCAATGGTTAAAAAAAAAAAAAATAGGCGAGATCTGTGGTCTACGAAGTTGATGTAAAAGAAGTAAAGTAATTACAAATTGTGATGAATGAATGCTATGAGGAAAATAAAAAAGGAGCTGAGATAGAAAATAGTGGAAAGGAATAATTTTTTTTAAGATTTATTTATTCATTTATTTGTCAGAGAGAGAGAGAGAGGGAGCAAGCACAGGCAGACAGAGTGGCAGGCAGAGGGAGAAGCAGGCTCCCTGCCGAGCAAGGAGCCTGATGTGGGACTCGATCCCAGGACGCTGGGATCATGACCTGAGCTGAAGGCAGAGGCTTTAACCCACTGAGCCACCCAGGTGCCTCTGGAAAGGAATAATTTTGAGTGGGGCTTTTTCATTGGCAAATCCAAGTGGGGAGGACCACATGATTTTTTTTTCTGATATAAATAAACATGTTTATTTAAACTTTAGTAACAAATCATCAAAATACAAATATAGCCCTTGAATATTATTTAATGAACTAATAGGGAGAAAGTTATCACAATTCTATCAAGTTATCTGATGCATCAAATAAAAGTTCCAAAGTTCTAAATAAAGACTTGCCTTAATGATATTATCAGTAATTGGCAACAGCAGATTTGTCTGCTGTCTCATTTTAGTCATATCACTAAATGAGGAACATTCTCCAAAAGCCACACCAACTAGCTCCACATCAAGAAGATTGAACTGTTCTGGGAATTATTAATTCCAGAAATGGGACACCCAGGGGCTAGGATCTGAGTTGTTCAGCAAAGAAGCTCTCATGCAGAAGAGCCAAGTCACCACTCTCTACTTCTTAACCAAAGACTCCAAGGGTATATGTGTATGCATGTGTACCTATGTGTCTGTGTGTAGATACGCCACTGAAACTATGCTTTGAAGTATAATCTGAAGACTGTGAAAATCTGACACAATTGGGAGAAGATAGGATTTATTGTGTATAACCAAAATTATTTTAGCAAAACAGTCATTTATAAATAACTGCATTACATCTTTCATGACTAATTTCTGTATCTAAATACTAAACATGAAGCACTAAAAAGCACAAAAGCCTTAATTCACATCAAGTTCATGTAAAGCTGTGTAATGTCATTTTGGAAGACATTGCATTTGCTCTGGAGCTTCGCACACATATGCAAAAAACCATCCCTAGCAAATGTTTGTAGCCACTTGAACATATACCACCTCCTGCGGTTTCTTCATATATCAAATGCAGCTGGGATGATTTAAAGATGATCTATTAAGAATGCATCTAGCCTGCATTTTTAAAATATAAGTTCCAGCCAATACATGAGCTAAATGATCCTTTATTGCCACACAGCTCTTATTACCTTTCCGAGAAATCAGCAGTGTAAATATCCCACCCTGTGTCAACTAACACACAAACTGGTAGAGCTAGGTTGCTGGAAACTTGGCATGGTGCGTAAATTCACAAGAATCCATCAAGCTCTTCTATTATTTATATTGTAAGATTTGTAAGCTGTCTGTAGAGTAACAGGTGTAGCCCCAGTGGGTCAACAACCACCTGAATAATGCATGGGAAAAGGAAAGCAATACCACATACACCACAGTTTGGTATTGTTCACTTGGGGGAATATCTTTCCCTATAATGGTTGCCTAAAAAATCTTCCTTAGCAGTGATCCATATGCTATATGGTCATATGTGATATTTAAGATCAATTCCTTTGTGATTGACAGACCAATGTTGAAATCTGGTTTTACCTTTTCCTATTTTCTGATTTTCATTTGGTCAAGACATTCTAAATTCAGTTGAATTCAGTCTTCCTCAGAAGAAGCAAAACAATATGTATATAACTAATTTCTAGTTAGCAGAACATTAGCAACTGGATTCTATTATTGACTTACATATATGAAGGTCTCAATTATTAGATAGAAGGGGCAGAGACAGAAAGTTATTTTTATTTGGAAATTACTAAGATCAAAATTATGTATTATAATGATAATTGTTATTATGTATTAATTTAATACAGATTCTGGATATCACACAAAGAATGTGTTTGTGTGATGAGGGAAAAGAAACAGAACCATAGCACCCTAAAGGTTCCTTTAGGGTTCCTTTTGTAAGGAACCCTTACAAAGTTCCTTTTGTAACTCAAACCATAGAACTAGCATCTCACAGAGTCATTAAATGTTATCATTTAGACAACAAAATGCTCATCTTGGGGCACCCAGGTGGCTCAATGGGTTAAGTCTCCGCCTTTAGCTCAGGTCATGATCTCAGGGTCCTAGGATCAAGCCTCCTCGCACTAGGCTCTCTGCCCTACAAGGAACCTGCTTCCCTCTCTCTCTCTGCCTGCCTCTCTGCTTACTTGTGATCTCTCTCTCTCTGTAAAATAAATAAATAAAATCTTTAAACAAATACTGATCTAAAAATATTTTAAAATATATATATATACACACATACATACATATATACATACATACATACATACATACATATAGGGGATAAGGAAGGAAGACTCAGTGAATTGACTGAGGTTTCCAGTTAGTAATGGAGGAAAATATGCTACACTACTGCTGTTAATAAATCATAGACAATGGAAATTCAAAATGATCATAATAGTAAACTCTAATAGTATGATCTGGTATTTAGTGAGCATTTACTCTGTGCCAGGCATGCTGCTAACTGTGCCCTATATGTCATTGCCTCATTGAATTCTCATGATAACCCTAAGAGGTAGGCACAAATATTAGTTTGGTTTTCCAGATAGGAAACACTCAGACTTAATGAGCTTAAGTAAGTTGTCTGTGGCCACACAGGGAATAAGAGGTAAAGCCAGATCTCTTTGATTCCAAAATTCATAATTATGTGGCTCTGTAATTTTTTTCTAGTCTAAACTTAATAGGATTATTTGCTTCTCTGTAAACAACCAGATAACATTTTTGCTATGGTGCCCAATGCAATCGAGACAGTGACATATGAGAGATGAATGCCTACCTTCCTCCAACAAAAGTCTTTCTTTTAAAAATAATGGAATGAAATTTCCATAAATCTTGTCAGCTTTGTTTTAAAATTCTCTTACTATGACTCATAAGCATAAAAACCAAAGCTGCCATGAAAAGATGGAGAATCTAAACAAAGTTGGAAAAAATGTATTTTTTGAGTCTCTATAATTCTGTCAATTCACTTTATTTTTGTGGCCTTGTTTTCCCTAGTACATAAATACCACATTTATGTCTGTGGGGGAAATACTGCACAAGGTGAGCCACGTTCTTTATAAAAGGAGTTCAGTTTTTCCCTCAAATGATATATTATCTCATTCTTAAAAATGTTATGGGCCCAGATGCTACCTCATAAGCTCCCTGCCCTTTGAGTTCGAAGACATCACAGAATTCTTATAGAAACTCTGCTCATAGTTAACAGTGAAGGAGCAGAGGTCCAAAGCCCCATTTCTACCCTAATTGCACACCTGTGATTTCTGGCCCATTATGACTAGATGTGTCCTAAAGACAGAGAGGAGAAAGGCCCCTGGTGCTAGGGCTTGTTGGTGTGCTTGCTACTTCTCTGTTTGTTTACTGGAGATCAATGCCAAGAAGGCAATTATTTCTCCTCCTAAAAACAGTCTTGACTGAGAAATGATAAACAGTCCCACCCATTGTGGTGAAAATCCCATAGAGCTGGAGAAAAAAATGCAAACCAAGGAGCCTGAACACAAATGCTGGACATGACAGAGAGGAGAAGGAGAAGAGGAAGATGAGGGAAGGAGGGAAAGGGGGAGGGGGAGGAGCAGGAACAGGAGGGGGAAGCAGTACTAAGTGATACAATGAACAAGAAAAGGGATAAAGGAAATGAGAGTAAGAGATGCTCCAGGAAGCCTAGTGTGTCTCTTTATCCTTAAAAGATTTATCATCCTGTAGCACTGAGCACCCCCGCAAAAATCCAAGATAATCACAAAGTAATCACAAAGATGACATGAGACTTCTAAAGAGCTTAGGAGAAATTACCTGAACACAAAATGTAACCAGGAGAAGGTAAAAACAATCACTAGCTCTTGAGAGCCTGTGTTGGCAGGCAAAATTTAACTCTGCCTTATAGTTTCTTATATATATATGAAATTAGATAGCTAAACTTCCAAAAGAAAAGACAGAAGCCCCATCCGTTTTAACCAAAGGAAACATCTATAATAAGAGAAATAATCAATAATTGGTAAGCAAGTAAGGAAACAAATAACTATAGACAGAAGGAATTTCATATAATGGGCAAGAATCACTCACTCAAATAAGAAAATACTGTTTTCTTCTTAGAGCCAGGGCAATCTATAAAATCCCTACCAATAAAATTGTAATATGCATATTAAAGAAGACTTTTTATTTTAATTTTTATGACACAATTTGTAAAAGACTTAACAAAAGACATTTCAATCAGCAGAGAGACACACCTCCCAAAGCTCATGTTTTTGCTCAAATTTCAGAAAAATAGCATTTTAGAAGTATAACTGGAAAAGTTGTAATTGAAACCAATCATTAGGCAATTTTAGGCAAAGAACTGTGTGATTAGCACCTTTGTTACCAGAAAGCTAGTAAAACTGGACTTGAGGAAGTGAGAGAAGAATAAAAAAGAGGATATTTTCAAAGAAAATTGTATTTCAGTCCTGACTTAAAATTGATTTGACACTGTAGTTGTACTGTAATATCACTGTGGCCATAGCCATATTGTCTTAGTCCAGGCTGCCATAACAAAATACCACAGGCTGGGTGGGTTAAACAACGGGGACTTATTTTCTCACAGTTTTGGAGGCCAGAAGTTCATGATCCAAGTGCCAGGATGGTTGGGTTTGGGTGAGAATTCTCTTCCTGGCTTGTAGATAGTTGATTTCTTGCTAAGTCCTCATGTGGCCTTTCCTTGGTATGTGAGTGCAGAGAAAGAGAGAAATTTCTCTCTTGCTTTTCTTATAAGACCAGGAAGTAATTCCATCATGAGGATTCCACCCTCCAACCCTTATCTAACCCCAATTACCTCCCCAAAGCTCCATCTTCAAATTAGGACTTCAACATAGTAATTTTGAGGAAGGCATAAGCATTCATTCCATAACATGTATGTATACTTATAATCACTCAATAAAAGCTAAATTCTTTCCATTGTATCTATTATATCCCATGTCTCGGCATGACTTGTCTTTCCTTCCCAGTACTACTTATCCTTCCACTCAGCACCTTGCTTGCTCTATGGCAGCCACGATGGTGTCTTTGAGCCCTCTGAAGACTAAGATTGCTCTCATCTTGCAGCGTTTCCATTTGCTGGCCCTTCCACATGACATGTGCTTCTCCCAGGTAGTTATCTGATGTACTCTTTGCTCAAATGTTACTGCATCAGGACGGTTTTCCAGAACATCTTATATAAAAGAGCAACCGTGACCGCCCCCATCCCACCTTGGCTTGCTGTCTCTTTTACCAACTTCAGTTTATTTTATATGTATATATATTTACCATCTTAGTATCTTATCAGGGACCAATGTGTTTCATTCACTTCTCTATCTTCTATGTCTAGCCTTATGTTGGCACATAGTGGTTCTCAAATAAATCTTTCCTAAAGTCTATTTAAATGAATAAATTATGTGGTGTGTATATTTTACAAAGATATACTTAATGGATCCTTGTGCTCACTATTGTTTCACAGAGGGTCTAGATTATACTTCTTGGAAATACACCACTCTGCTTTGGGGAAAAAATGTTTCAGGAAGCGTTCTTTTTCTCCACATGACAATCTTTATAACTATAGCATGTTAGCCACCTAATCAAAATGTAGCCTGAGCAAATCACAATTTTGTAGAGTATTGTTTATGCTCTGTACCCAATTTGGGGCAACAGGTTATTAACCATTACTGTTTTTGAAGTTGAACATTCTATAGACTGAACGAAAACTATACTTTTACTTAAAGTATAATTCAAAATATAGTAAGGACTGCCGAGACAATTATTGAGAACACCTAACCTATATAATGAAGTGAGAATTCTCTACATATACACTATTAAGGACATAATAAAGTGTGGGGGAAGTGACATATTTGTCATCTTTACGTTATTATACAAAATGGAGTGATGATAGAAACTTTCAATTCCTCCTTCTGAAGAACCGTGGAAACTCAGCTAGCTTTGGCTAGGTAAATAATTCCCTTTCTGGCTTTGTTCTGGTTATTTATTGCCCATTCCACCCTGGCAAACTTAGTGGCTTAAAAAAATGACCACTTACTTAGCGCAGAACTATAATCTGGGCAGGGCACATTGGGAAAGGCTTATCTTTGTTTCATGTGGCATCAGCTCAACTGGACATTGGATGATCCACTTGCAGAGTGACTCCTTCACATGGCTGGCAATTTGATGTTGGAGCTAAGCAAAGGCTGAGGGACTGGAGATTCAGTTCTTCTCTGTATGGGTCTCCTCTTGTGAGTCTTTCCAGAGGCTTTCTCCTGGCCTTCTCATATCAAGGTGTCTGGATTTACAGAACAAGTGTCCCAAGAGAAGAAGGTAGAAGAACAAGGAATTTTTATAACCTAGACTTGGAAGTCATACAGCCTTACTTCTGTTGTGTTCCATGAACAAATCAGTCACAAAGGTATGCATGGGTCCAAGGAGAGGGGATAGAGATTCTATCACTTGATGGAAGGGTTGCTAATGTCATTATAAATGGAGAATGGGGCATGGACCCTATGGTGGTGTTCATCTTGGGAAAATACAATCTACTAAAAAAAAATCCTGATTTTTTTCTTTGTACATTACCCAAATTCTCCGAACTCTCCTAAACCATACTTCTCCCACACTTATCTGCTCAGGGTTGTTGCTTACTTGTATTTCAACCCTTATAATTAGTTACAGACAACACTTCTTTTCTGCTTGTGTATCAAACTTTTATCAATGGTGCTCCTTAGGAGGTTTGTTTTCTCCAAATTACTGGCAAGAATTTTCCGACTAATTATTTAGTACTCTGAGAATTGCTTATTTCTTTTCAATGATCCTAAAGTTCTACTTGATCTTTCCCTTCTTTAGGTATTTGTGTTCTTTGGCTATCTGCTTCTGGGTTCTGTGCTTTCTTACCTATTATAGAAATAAAGAGAGACTTATCCTTTTCCTACTTTAATGGAAAAATAAAGTAAAAATACTAGGTTATTTGCTGAATAAGGCTTGAGAAGAAAATGAATGTGTTCTCTATTTGGGCAGAAATGTGGGTGACATGACATTGTCTCTGAAACTCTACTAATTTCCCCTTATTCAAATAGTTATACCCCCCTTCCTCCAAGAGCAATTTTCCTTTAATAGCAGATTGGATACCACAACTTTTTCTCTAAATTGAGCCTTATGAGATTTGCCCAGCAACCACCTAGCAGCCCCAAAGCCCACCCTCTTCTATTGTCCTTCATGTTCCTTTCCATACAGCTCTGGAAACCACCAGAATCCACATCACATTTCAGAGGATTATGGGAAATAAGATGGAGAAGGGTTATCACCATTTTTCTCCCAGGTACATTCTGCCACTTCCCTTTGAGTGGCCACCTTTCTTCGAGTGTTACTAATATAGGTGTTTCTGCTACAGAAAACTCAAGACTGCGCCACATCTATGTACACTTCCAAACTTCAGGGATACATTTGTTCTTCCTCATATGGATGAAGAGGACTAAAAAGGATAAGACTGTAAGCTTCAGACTCCCAGATGCTCTTCCCAAATCCAGCCTCTCTATGTACAACATTAATGATGGCACAGACGGGGACGTTTGTGTTCTGCAGCCCAGCACACATCCTGTTATATTCAGCTTGCCAGGCTCCCCTGGCAGGAACTGTCAATCTTTATGTGATCCTCCTGGAATTCTCTCACTGAGTTTTAGAAGGGGAAGAATGGTGCTTTCATTTTTACCCAAACTCTGCTCTCTCCAGGAGGCTTACCTCTTCTCTTCCCCACACAACCCTCCTCTTACTTTGGGTGGGATGATCCTGGGGGTGGGAAAGGTGGGGAGAGTTAGTGACTAGGCAATTTTTTGAACTGGCCCTTGTCACTAATTCCTGGTGGGAAGGTGGTGGGATTTCTGAGCATAGAATATGAGGTATATTTATTCTTGGCTTTGGATCTTTGTGAAAATTCTAGAACCTATTTGACAACCTACTATATGTATTATAAAGTCTAATGCACTGATTATACTAATCTGTACATTTTCTATTAAGAATCTGGGCTACAAAAAGATACTAGAAAGCCTCAGGCAATGTGAATCTTTAAACACTCAGTTGCATATCTCACAGCCATAAAATGGGATTCTCTTACCTAATTCCACAAATAGATGCATTGTTGTGTGAGCTGCTTCTACGGTCTCATATGTTTCCCTGAGATGGACACATCCTAATTCAGAGTGTTTTTCCTTCCTGTCCCTGGAGATGACTCCTGAAGGGGAAAAAAAAAAGGATTACACTTCAGAGAGAATAGGAAAAACCTCTCTCAGTTTCACCCAGCATCGACCAACACTCTTCTTCATAGCTGCCTGCTTCACTGTGTTTCTTTCTCATCTTTTTTTTTTCCACACAAAAACCCCCAAAATAGAGAATTTTCTTCAGCAGACAAAGGGTCATAAGAAGTTACAATTTTTATAATGCTCCCCTAGCAACAGACCCAGTGAATCTTTTCTACCATATTTATCTTGGGTAGCATAAACGTGGGCATAGACACAAAAATATGGATAAAGATATAAATGTGGATTACACCACGAGGCTCACTGTTGCATGGACTCTATATAGCTCTATATAGTTTGTTACATAATATTAATTTGGCTTTCATTTATTTTGCTATTGGTTTTTGGAGGGCTTTTTTTGTTTTGTTTTTTGTTTTGTTTTGCCACAAAAATCTCTTCAGTTTTTTTTTGTTTTTTTTTTCAGTGAGAGCTAACTGAATGAGTCTAATTCAGCCAACATTTGGATCTGAGACTGGGCAGTGTTGGATTTGAATTCTGCTCTATCCCAGAGCTTTCTCCACCCAATGAAGAAGGAGTTAATAAAGATTATTTTCATGGACATGTTTGTTTTAAGTGTCAGTTTCATTATGAAGTGCTCTTTTGAAATTGTAATGGGTAAGTAGAAAGTTCACTGGATCAGATGCAATCCATTTGTTAACAAATAATGAACAAGTGCCTTCTAAACACCAGGTACACTCTGAGGGTTGAGGTAACAGCAGTGAGGAAAAAGATACAAAAATCCCTTCTCTCAAGGAGACCACATTCTCATGGGAGGGGGCAAATAACAAATGAATTAAAGAAGTAAAATACATCATGTGTTCAATGAAAATAAAGCATGAACTCTCCACCAATTAATAATTTGATGAACTTGGAGCTATCATGCACTCTACTGAGATTTTATTTCCCCCTCTGTGAGACAGGGTTTGTGTGGATGATCACTAGGTGGCTTTTGGTGCTGACATCTTGTGATACTTTTCTTTAACTCTTTTCTGGTTTCAGTTTGTTTTTTTGGTGTAAATTCAGAATGGCCTCCATATAGGCAACATTCCAGCTCCATTCACTAAGGGAAGGAACAATTCAGGTCAGGGGACTAGTGTCTGGCAACTGGATGTGATTCATGAATTTGTTGTAATTGCTTTTAATCTTCCTTTTTTGGTCCTTTGCTTAGACCTATTCTGAGCAACTATCTATTAACTTTACCCAATAGACCTTGGACCACCTGTCTGTTTCCTTGCCAAGTATCCCTTTTGGGAAAAGCTGATTGGAAACACAGCAGGACAAAACGCATTTCTTTCCTTTCTTTGTTCCATCTGTCTCTCTTCTCATCTGGGAGATCTCTTGTTCACTTTCCCATTATTTCTCACGTTCAAGGGTAAATTCTCCACCTGTGTTCTTGAACCACTGCTTCCCATCTTCTTCCAGATGTTTCTCCTACAGTAAGTCCTACCCTTCCCTATCTTTCCAGTATTTTAGATGTCTCCCTCTACCCACTTGTCACAAGCTAAAAATATTACCACATCTTTTCCACTGAAAAAATCCTTAATTCCCCTGGAAAATCCTCTAATATTCACTTTTTCTTCACTAACCAGGCTCCTCTGAAAAAATAGGTTACATTTTATATACCCTTCTACTCATCTCCTATTGACTCTTCAAAGCATGCATGCAGTTTTATAACTATAACTGCATTTGAAAGTGGTTTCACTAATGTTCTCATTGATATGCCAACTATTTTCACTACTCTCAGTAGCATTTGACATTATTGATCATAATGCTCTTGAAGTCACCTCTTATCATATTTGAGACAGGACTCTCCTCTACTACTACTTTGTTATTCTTTATCAGTCTCCTTTCCAGTTACCTTT
>ML104483.1:19043-36838 GCA_003697995.1 Taxidea taxus jeffersonii | reverse complement strand
ATGTATATATATACATCTTCTTTATCCATTCATCTGTTGATGGACATCTAGGTTTTTCCATTGTGGAAATTGCTGCTATAAACATTCAGGTGCATGTGCCCCTTCGGATCACTACATTTGTATCTTTAGGGTAAATACCCAGTAGTGAAATTGTTGGATCTTAGGGTAGCTCTATTTTCAACGTTTTGAGGAGCCTCCATGCTGTTTTCCATAGTGGCTGCACTAGCTTGCATTCCCACCAAAAGTGTAGGAGGTTTCCTCTTTCTCCGCATCCTTGCCAGCATCTGTCATTTCCTGACTTGCTAATTTTAGCCATTCTGACTGGTGTGAGGTGGTATCTCATTGTGGTTTTGATTTGTATTTCCCTGATGCCAAGTGATGTGGAGCACTTTTTCATGTGTCTGTTGGATATCTGGATGTCTTCTTTGCAAGGATGTCTGTTCATGTCCTCTGCCCATTTCTTGATTAGATTATTTGTTCTTTGGGTGTTGACTTTAATGAGCTCTTTATAGATTTTTGGATACTAGCCCTTTATCTGATATGTCATTTGGGAATATCTTCTCCCATTCTGTCAGTTGTCTTTTGGTTTTGTTGATTGTTTCCTTTGCTGTGCAAGAGATTTCAATCTTGATGAAGTCCCAATAGTTCATTTTTGCCCTTGCTTCCCTTGCCTTTGGCAATGTTTCTAGGAAGAAGTTGCTGTGGCTAAGGTAGAAGAGGTTGCTGCCTGTGTTCTCCTCGAGGATTTTGGTGGATTCCTGTCTCACACTGAGGTCTTTCATCCCTTTTGAGTCTGTTTTTGTGTGTGGTATAAGGAAATGGTCCAGTTTCATTTTTCTGCATGTGGCTGTTCCAATTTTCCCAACACCATTTGTTGAAGAGACTGTCTTTTTTCCATTGGACCTTCTTTCCTGCTTTGTCAAAGACAAGTTGATCATAGAGTTGAGGGTCCATTTCTGGGCTCTCTATTCTGTTCCATTGTTCTATATGTCTGTTTTGTGCCAGTACCATACTGTCTTGATGATTACAGCTTTGTAATAGAGCTTGAAGTATGGAATTGAGATGCCACCAACGTTGGTTTTCTTCTTCAACATTTCTCTAGCTATTTGTTTTTTTTTCTAGTTCCATATAAATTTTAGGATTATTTGTTCCATTTCTTTTTAGAAATGTATGGTATTTTGATAGGGATTGCATTAAACATGTAGATTGCTCTAGGTATCATAGACATTTTTATAATATTTGTTCTACCAATTCATGAGCATAGAATGTTTTTCCATTTCTTTGCATCTTCCTCAATTTCTTTCATGAATACTTTATAGTTTTCTGCGTACAGATTCTTTGCCTCTTTGGTTAGGTTTATTCCTAGGTATCTTATGGCTTCAGGCGCAATGGTAAATGGGATCAACTCCTTAATTTATCTTTCTTCTGTCTTGTGTTGGTGTAAAGAAATGCAACTGATTTCTGTGCACTGATTTTATATCCTGACACTTTACTGAATTCCTGTGCAAATTCTAGCAGTTTTGGAGTGGAGTCTTTGGGTTTTCCACATATAGTATCATATCATCTGCAAAGAGTGAGAGCTTGACTTCTTTGCTGATTTGGATGCCTTTAATTTCTTTTTGTTGACTGATTGCTGAGGCTAGGACTTCTAGTACTATGTTGAATAGCAGTGATTATAGTGGACATCCCTGCCCTGTTCCTGTTCTTAGCAGAAAAGCTCTCAGTTTTTCCCATTGAGAATAATATTTGCTGTGGGTTTTTCATAGATGTCTTTGATGATATTGAGGAATGTACCCTCTATCCCTACACTTTGAAGAGTTTTGATCAAGAAAAGATGCTGTACTTTGTCAAATGCTTTTTTCAGCATCTATTGAGAGTTTCGTATGGTTCTTATTCTTTCTTTATTAATGTATTGTATCACATTGATTGATTTGCGGATGTTGAACCAACCTTGCAGCCCAGGAATAAATCCCATTTGGTCATGGTGAATAATTCTTTTAATGTACTGTTGGATCCTATTGGCTAGTATTTTGGTGAGAATTTTCACATCTGTGTTCATCAAGGATATTGGTCTACAATTCTCCTTTTTGGTGGGGTCTTTGTCTGGTTTTAGGATCAAGGTAATGCTGGCCTCGTAAAATGAGTTTGGAAGTTTTCCTTCCATTTCTATTTTTTGGAACACTTTCAGGGGAATAGGTATTATTTCTTCTTTAAATGTTTGGTTGAATTCCCCTGGGAGGTATCTGGCCCTGGGCTCTTGTTTTTTGGGAGATTTTGATGACTGCTTCAATCTCCTTACTGGTTATGGATCTGTTCAGTGTTTCTATTTCTTCCTGGTTCGGTTTTGGTAGTATATATGTCTCTAGGAATGCATCCATTTCTTCCAGATTGTCAAATTTGCTGGCATGTAGTTGCTCATAATATGTTCCTATAATTGCGTATATTTCTTTGGTGTTGGTTTTAATCTCTCCTCTATCCTTCTTGATTTTATTTATTTGGGTCCTTTCTCTTTTCTTTTTGATAAGTCTGACCAGTAGTTTATCAATCTTATTAATTCTTTCAAAGAACCAGCTCCTAGTTTCATTGATCTGTTCTACTGTTCTTTTGACTTCTATTTCACTGTTTCTGCTCTGATCTTTATCATTTCTCTACTCCTGCTGGGTTTAGGCTTTCTTTGCTGTTCATTCTCCAGCTCTTTTAGCTGTAGGGTTAGGTTGCGTACTTGAGACCTTTCTTGTTTCTTGAGAAAGGCTTGTATGTCTATATACTTTACTCCCAGGAAGCCTTTGCTGTGTCCCACAGATTTTGAACAGTTTTCATCATTATTTGTTTCCATGAATTTTTTTCCAATTCTTCTTTAATTTCCTGGTTGATCCATTCATTCTTTAATAGGATGTTCTTTAGCCTCCATGTATTTGAGTTCTTTCCAACTTTCCTCTTGTGGTTGAGTTCTAGCTTCAGAGCATTGTGGTCTGAAAATAGGCAGGGAGTGATCCCAGTCTTTTGATACCAGTTGAGACCTGATTGGTGACCCAGGATGTGATCTATTCTGGAGAATGTTCCATGGGCACTAGAGAAGAATGTCTATTCTGTTGCTTTGGGATGGAATGTTCTGAATATATCTGTGATGTCCATCTGGTCCAGTATGTCACTTAAGGCCTTTATTTCTTTGTTAATCTTTTACTTGGATGATCTATCCATTTCAGTGGGGGGGTGTTAAAGTCCCATACTATCATTGTATTATTGTAAATGTATTTCTTTGATTTTGTTATTAATTGGTTTATATAGTTGGCTGCTCCCATGTTAGGGGTATAGATATTTAAAATTGTTAGATCTTTTTGTTGGACAGACCCTTTAAGTATGATATAGTGTCCTTCCTCATCTCTTATTATAGTCCTTGGATTAAAATCTAATTTATCTGATACACTGATTACCACCTCAGCTTTTTTTTGATGTCCATTAGCATGATAAACTGTTTTCCAGCCCCTCATTTTCAATCTGGAGGTGTCTTTGGGTCTAAAGTGAGTTTCTTATAGACAGCATATTGATGGGTCTTATTATTATTATTATTATTTTTAATCTGTTCTGAAACCCTGTGACTCTTGATTGAGGCAGTTAGCCCATTTACATTCAGGGTAACTATTGAAAGATATTAATTTAGTGCCATTGTATTGCCTGTAAGGTGACTGTTACTGTATATTGTCTCTGTTCCTTTCTGGTCTACTACTTTTAGGCTCTGTGTGTGTGTGTGTGTGTGTGTGTGTGTGTGTGTGTGTGTGTTTAGAGGATCCCATTCAGTATTTCCTGTAGGGCTGTTTTGGTGTTCGCAAATTCTTTTAGTTTTTGTTTGTCCTGGAAGCTTTTTATTTCTCCTATTTTCAATGACAGCCTAGTTGGATAAAGTATTCTTGGCTGCATATTTTTCTCATTTGGTGCTCTGAATATATCATGCCAGTCCTTTTTGACCTGCCAGGTATCTGTGGGTAAATCTGCTGCCAATCTAATATTTCCACCATTGTATGTTACAGCCCTCTTGTCCTGAGATACTTACAGGAATTTCTCTTTGTCACTGAGACGTGCAAGTTTTACTATTAGATGCTGGGGTGTGGAATTATTTTGATTGATCTTGAGGGGGATTCTCTGTGCCTCCTGAATTGATGCTTATTCCCTTTGCCATATTAGGGAAATTCTCTGCTATAATTTGCTCCAATATACCTTCTGCCACTCTCTCTCTCATTCTTCTTCTTCTAGAATCCCAATTATTCTAATATTGTTTCATCTTACGGTTTCACATATCTCTTGAATTCTCCCCTTGTGGTCCAATAGTTGTCTCTCTTTTGTCAGCTTCTTTATTCTCCATCATTTGATCTTCTATATCACTAATTCTCTCTTCTGCCTCATTTACCCTAGCAGTAAGAGTCTCCATTTTTTTATTGCACCTCATTAATAGTTTTTTTTTTTTAATTTCAGCTTGGTTAGATTTTAGTTCTTTTATTTCTCCAGAAAGGGGTTTTATATCTCCAGAAAGGAATTCTCTAATATCTCCCATGTTATTGTTTTTGAGCCCAGTTAGCACCTTGATAATTATCATTCTGAACTTTAGTTCTGACATATTACTCATGTCCATATTGATTAGGCCCTTAGCCATCAGTACTGCCCCTTGTTATTTTTACCCATGATCCTTTAGTCTTTCAAAGTTATTATATAAAAAAGTTTATATATATATTATATATATATATATATATCTTAGACTGTTGTGTAGAATAGAGCCACACACTTGATTTTGGGTGTATTTTAGTCTGTTAGAAGAAACTATCTCCCAAATTTTTAAAGAAAAAAAACTTGCATGTATACAAAAATAAGGGTAAACATGATGAAGGGATGGAATATGACTGTAAAGATGAAAATTTAAAAACATTCTAAAAAAGGAATTGATAAGATAAGAAGTCAGGTGAAAAAAAGAAAAAAAATGTGGAAGGGATGTGATCAGGCTGGAAACTAGAACAAAACCATGTGCTAGGTTTAGGGTATATTTTGATCTATTAGAGGAAATTGTGCCCCAAAATTTTATAGGAAAAAAACCCTATATGTTTACAAAAAATAAGGTTAAATACAATGAAAGGATAGAATATGACTAAAACAGTGAAAATTTAAAAACATTTTTAAAAAGGTATTGATAAGATAAAATAGTTAAGAAACATTAAAATAGGAAGTGGAAATAGGAATAAGGAAAAAATAAAATTTAAAAATTTAACTTTGAAAGACTAAAGGATCATGGGGAAAAAGCCATGAATTCTACGTGTTGCTTTCTCCTAGCTCTGGGGTTCTGCAGTTCTCATTGACTAATGAACTTGGTCTTGGCTGGATGTTCTTGCTGATCTTCTGGGGGAGGGTCCTGTTGCAGTGATTCTCAAATGTCTTTGCCTGAGCCAGAATTGCACCACCCTTGCCAGGCTAAGTAATCTGCTTGGGTTCACTCTCAGTAGCTTTTGTTTCCTGAATATGCTTTCTGTACAGCTTTGGAGAGTGGGAATGAAAAATCTCTGGCCTGTAGGAGCCAAGAGTTCAGGGCCCCACTCCTCAATGTGCCCTCAGAGAAAAGGGTCAATTTCTCCCATCTCCCTGGTCTCTGGCTGCACTCTGAGCTCACCCAGCCTGGGACTGAGTGTTTCTATCTCTGGTGCATGGCCCCATTTTGAGTCTCCAAAGCCAACAGATTCCTGCCACATGCTCTCACACCACTTCTCTGGGAGGATAAAGGAGGAGGTCTCTCCAGATCTGCCCCTTGTGGGGTACCTACTCGAAGAGCAGTGGCTCAACTGTGCCTTGGATCATGGTCTAAGATATTCCCAAACTGATAACCCCCTCCTCAGCTCTATCTCTACAGGAGGCTTCCCCACTCTGATACCTGGGAGCTTTGCTACACTCAGACACTCCTGGCCTTTTTGTGTCCCTGCTCAACCCCCCGCTTAGCTTCTGGAGTAATGTGCCTCAGTGGTGCAGCCTTCTAAAAGTTCTAGTTTTGTGCTCCGCTGCTCTCTCACTTGCCAGGAGCTGGACCCTTCCTCTATGGTCTATCTTCTCATCACTTCAGATTCACTTCTCTGCACACCCTACATTCTCAAAAGTGGTCGATTTTCTGTTCCTAGAATTGCTGCTCTTCTTCTCTTTGATATCCTGTTGAGTTTGAAGGTGTTCAGAATGGTCTGATAATTATCTAGCTGAACTCCTGGGACTGGGTGATATTTTGGTCTCCTACTCTTCCACCATCTTCTACCTTTCCTCCCAGGAAAGATTTTTAACTAAAAATAGTCAAATTAAAATTTGTTTTGGCAGGAATAGCTAATTGCAGTTATGTATAAAGTATAGTGTCTTCAACAAAATTTAATAACACTACTCTGTTCTGGGTACTGTGCTATGTATTTCGCATCAGGGATAAAATAAGTAAAAGGTTAGAAGCTTTTGGGGCTTAAGCTGACAATAAAATGATAGAAAGTTTATTGAAATGTATGTTAGAAGGTGATGAATACTATAGACAGATAAATAAACAAACAAATAAAACTGGTTCAGTGGATGGGTGGGGGGGTGAAATTTTCAATAGATACGTCCAGGTAGGTCTCACTGAGGGAATAACTTACAAGCAAAGATTTTGAAAGATGAAGGAGCTGACCATGTGAATATCTGGGTTGTTAGTGGTATATACCTCATTTCCTAAGGTTGGTGGGTCTGTTTAAAATGCATTTTCTGGGGCGCCTGGGTGACTCAGTGGGTTAAAGCCTCTGCCTTCAGCTCAGGTCATGATCCCAGGGTCCTGGGATCGAGCCCCGCATCAGGCTCCCTGCTCAGCGGGGAGCCTGTTTCCTCCTTGCTCTCTGCCTGCCTCTCTGCCTACTTGTGATCTCTGTCTGTCAAATAAATAAATAAAATCTTTTAAAAAATGCATTTTCTGTACAATAAAATCTCTCTTTTTTTTTTAAGATTTTATTTATTTATTTGTCAGAGAGAGTGATCACAGGCAGACAGAGTGTCAGGCAGAGGCAGAGGGAGAAGCAGGCTCCCCGCTGAGCAAGGAGCCCGATGTGGGACTCGATCCCAGGACGCTGGGATCATGACCTGAGCCGAAGGCAGCTGCTTAACCAACTGAGCCACCCAGGCGTCCCTGTACAATAAAATCTCTTAATAAATTATATCCTTTATTTATTTTAAAGATTTTTATTTATTTATTTGACAGAGAGAGAGAGCACAAGTAGACAGAGTGGTAGTAGGTAGAGGGGGAGGGAGAAGCAGACTCTCCATAGAGCAGGGAGCCCAAAGTGGGGCTCGATTCCATGATCCTGAGATCATGATCTGAACCAAAGGCAAACACTTAACTCACTAAGCCACCCAGGTGCCCCTATCTCCTCTATTTAATATGACATCAGAATAGAAGTTTACCTCAGATGTACGGCAATGTCTTATTGATTCCGTTATTGAAGAGATGCTTGGTTTTATTTCTATATGAGTATTAAATAGAATATAATTAAATAAAACATTGCTTTGGCCATTTCAGTTTCTTTTACTTCTAGGTAAGCACCTTAGACTCAGAGCATTGGCTACATATGAAAGAGGAAATCAGATGTCTTTTCAAAATGGAGAATTCCTGTCAGCATTCCAGTTTTATGAAAAGTGGTTTGAAGCCCCCCCCCCCATTAGCACCTCCACCCCACCCATCATCAGTGGAGGCAGGAATCCACACTCCTCTGTCCTGCCGTCTATATTTTGTTTCACTCTTCTTCAGAAAATGAGGTCTGCATCATTTAGGTCTGCACCCCACCTGTTTTAAAACCAAGGTTGGGTGGCTATATCCAGGGTCAGGATTTTCTCTGTGAGATGAATATAATTGGTCGGCTGGTCCCTGATGCTCTGGTTCAAGGAGGGAGATCCCAAGAAGAGGAAGGATAGTCTCACAATAGGCAGGATGGGAAGGTGAATGCTGGGTCTTTTGGGCTCCAGGTGGTGCTGGAGAGGATTGGAGGTAGAGATCAGTCTGGAAAATGAGAATCCATAGTTGGCTTGCTGGTCTACGGTCACAAGCATATTCCATACATTGGGAAAAGGGTACTGAGCAAAAGAGAAAGGAGAAGCTTGACTGTAAGTGATTTATTCTCTATTTGAGAGTGAGAGTGAATGAGAGAGAGAGACAGAGCACAAATGGAGGTGGTGGAGGGAGAGGGAGAAAGACTCTCCATTGATCAGGAAGCCCAACATGGAGCTGGATCCCAGGACCCTAGGAACATGACCAGAGCTGAAGGCAGATGCCCTACAAACTGAGTAACCCAGGCACCCCTGGTTGCAAGTGATTTGAACAGAGTCAGGACCTGAAGCAGGATTAGCTGTTCATAATCTGCTCTGGAGTTTTCATTAGTTAAACTAAGTTTGAGGCCAGTACCTTTGATAGTTCTAAAGAAAACTGGGTACAAAACTTCATTCAGGAATGGAGATTGTGAGGCAATGCCTGTGACGTTATCTGTCCTGTAGTAGGGGCAGAAAATTCCTTGTAGATCCAAGGGCTGAGCACGTGAAAGGATGTCATATTCTCTACATCTATATCTGTATCCACCCACCAACACTCAGCACCAGTGTCCGTTTTCTGGAAACAGATGCTATGGTGGTCCCCTGGGAGCAGGTGCTTAGAAAGTTAGGTGTGTAAGAGGTTAACTGGGGCTTAAGACCTGTGAAAGATAAAAGGGGGAGGAGGTGGGATAAGGTGAAAGAGCCTCAGACAGACAGTGCTGCCTTCTGCCAACCCAGTGGGGAGCTGCAAACAAGGACCCTGGGCCAAGGGTAAAGCCCCTGTAGCCACTCTGTGGTGTTATGCTGTGTGTTTATCAGCTGCCATGGCCTGGGAGAGGCTGTCCTTGACGTGAAAGCACAATTCTGAAGGTGGTCATGGCGGGGTTATCAGCTCTGTCTACTCTGGACTACACTTCCGGAGGATGAAAGGGAGTTCTTTGCTGAAGGGAAAGCTGAGCTGCACTATGGCTGTCATCCCTGTGTTGTGTCTCTACCTCTCAATCCACACTGCTGGGCTCCAGTGGTATCCTTTTCTGGGCAGACACTTCACTTTATTTTTTTTTAAGATTTTATTTATTTATTTAAGAGCAAGAGAGAGCACAAGTAGGAGGAGTGGAAGAGGGAGAGGGAGAAGTAGTCTCCCCACTGAGCAGGACCCTCAGATCATTCCCTGAGCTGAAGGCAGATGCTTAACCAACTGAGTTACACAGGCCCCTAGGCAGACACTTCAAAGAGGGAGGTTAGTGGGAAGAAGTGCAGCTGGGGAGACAAAGACCAGGCTAAGTTCTTCTGAGACTTGTCGTTACCTCTGCTCATCTGAGTCACCTACCTGGTGTGACCCAACCTGCATCCTGTGGTATCTGAACTCTTGGTAACCACATGTTTCTCAGACCAGAGCTACTGCACATGTCCCTTCACAGTATAATTGGGCAAGGAGTGACAAGTGGGGCTCAGGTAGACAGAATACCACATATATTATCTCAATTTATAAACAAGCCCAGACATTTTCCTTCTTTGTTAGTCCTTCAGCTGAGATTCCTCCCCGCCCCTACCCCATATAACTGTAAGCTGAGGGGACAGGCCCTAGATTACTTGTAGGTAACATGGATTTGGGCTGCCTGCTCATGAGCATACTCCTGCCCTCATGTATGGTTCAGGATCAACCCTAGATATTCCAGTTCATCTTGGAAGGGCTGCTGCTCGGCAGTCCAGCTTGATGACATTGTGGGTCAAGGACCCAGTTTATGATGGGCAGTGAATGATATAGGTACCTAGGATCCCATGACAAGAAGGTCCTCCACCAGGACCTAATGATAACACACCAGGACAGTATATTCTTGCTCCAGAAACCCAGGGGCTGTTCCTTGTGTTTCTTCCCTTGGGGCTTGATATATGCTGTGTAGTGCATCCTTTTTTCCCCCCACCACTGACTCCTCTAAGATCATGAGGCTAAGCTCATGTGGCTGAAACAGCAAGGTTGGCTGGTACCAGTCTGGACCTGTTGTAGAACTGAATCCTATTCTAGGCCCCACTCAGAGCTGGCTGCCTTTCATGTTACTAAGCATATGGTCTGGAACAGCAAATGAGTATTATTGTTTGTTCCATGTGAATAGTGTTTCTGATCCTCTTTTCTGATGGGGATAGAGAAGAATGCACTTGCTAACTTGATAGCCATATACCATATATCTGAGACCACATCAGTTTGCTCTAGCAAAGATGCTCCAGGATCCATTTGATTTCTGTAGGATTCTTCCTGGTGAATTGAATGAAAATATGATAGTAAGCACCATACTGCATTCTTGAGATCTTCAAAAAGTAGCACTAATCATTGCCACCCTCTCCCGTCCCCTGGTTATGGTATACTCTCTTAGCTTAGAGCAGGAGTGGGGCTCAGTTAGAGAGTTCCTTTGACATTTGTTGCATTTTGAAGATATTAGCTGCTAGAGGCAACTGCTGACTGACCTTGCTGCAACAGAATGGTGAACTCCTTCCTGAAGGATTACTGGTGCTACCCTATCCACCTCTGTGGGTCCTGACCTCAGGGAGTGTGTTAACCACTTGAGAAGCCCGATAGAGGTAACATAGATAGAATATGGGATTGAGGGAGAAAGCCATTTAAGTCTATCTCAGTAACTGTCTACATATCTGATTTGGGGAAGTTATTAAATATCTCTCCACTAGTTTCCTGAATTATAAACATGGTAGAGTAACGAATAACATATCTTATAGGGATGCTATAAGAGATAAATGCAATGGAACATGCAGACATACTTGTGTTTAAATAGCAATGAGCCCACACACAGACATATATATGACACATTATTTCTATGAGCTTGTCTTTCATCCAGTTGCTTAGTGCTAATACTGTGTAGTGTTTTTATATTTCTAGATATTGCATTAAATATATTTAATACAGCCTTAGAAATGGGGTGAGTTTTTTTTTTATGAGGCAATGGAACCATAGAGGGGAGAAGACTCTTGACTACTGACATAGGCAGGAAGTGAGAGCTAGAATCAGAATGACTACTTGGCCAGGAGTTTTAGGAGATGCCATGAACAAGGGTAATGTTAGGCTTAGGTCACAACAATCTTAAAGCAGTAAAGGTTTTTAAAGTGTAGGGGACAGAAAATAACAAGAGACTGGCAAAGGTGCTCTGAAATGCTGATCTATGCTCTATCCTCTCTGCTGAGCCACACATGACAGCTCCCCTTAGGGATTAATAAGCATTTCAAACAGAAGGTGTCCTTAAATTGTATTGTGGGTACTCCCTTCCCTACTGCCCCTGCCCTCCGTCTTTAGTATTCAACCATTTGCTCAAAAAAACATTTAGAAGTTTTCTGTGTTTGTATCATCCCATATCTAATTTGTCAAGAAGTCTCTGGTGCGAATTCCAAATAATTCTCAAATCTGACGATTTGTCCCTATGGTTATCCTACCATCCCAGTCTGTGATTTTCCTCATGACTCCATGATGGACTTCTGTAGGTTTCTGTGTGGCTTCTGGCCTACACTGCAGCCCACTGACCATGACCCACAGAGCAGTTGGGTGATTTTCATGTCTGACTCGGTCACATCACTCCCTCCTGCTTTTAGCCCTTGTTACTCCCTGCTGCACCCTGATTGAAATCCAAGCTCCTTGTCATGGCTTACAGGTCCATCTGCCCATCTAGATAAACCGGAGGCTGTGTGAAGGGTAAGAGAGAAAGAGGGGGTTGGGAGAGCCTCCCACTTTGAGTGGCCCTAGAATATGAAGTCCTTCCTGACCATTGGAGTATAGTAGGCCAAAAAAAAAAAAAGTTGATCTTTCAAAATTCCATTTAATTTTGCCCCAGAATTAATTTCTTTCTTCAGCAATATTTTTTTCTATCAAAGCACAGAATACCACAAACAACCTCACTCTATCTTTTCTGCTTATAATTTCTATATAATTTCTATGAAAAAACAAAATGAAAATGGTCACAGAAACAAGGTTTATAGTGTAAATATTGAGCAACCTTCAATAAAAGAGAACAAAGGGCACACCAGTTACGGGGGCATCAATTATGTCTATAATCCACATGTGTAGGTATTTGGATAACTTAGTTGTGAAACTGTCACTATTTTATTCTCGCAAATGGACATGGCACAGAGTCTTTTAGTAGCTTTATCTGTTTTCTATCTTCCTGACATGATGATATCTATAGCAACCAAGATGTGTAACTGCCATGCCTTCACCACTCCTGTTAAACTGTATGAAAGGAAGTCGAGGTGTCCCATTCTCTTTCTCTAACTCATATCTTAAGCATTGCAGTGCTGTGCGTTGGAACATGTCACAAATGTAAGACTGAAAATATATGTGAATTAAACACTAAGTGAGATTTTGAATGACTAACCACCCAGACCAATGGTCTCTCTGAATTCTCTTTGAATATGTGCATGCAAAATAATCATTCTTGCTTTCTGTCTTTCCATAATCTGCATATGCAGTATTCATTGAGTGTAACGTAGACTGTGGGAGAGGAGGAAAAAACAAAGAGTGAATAACATCCAGGTTTTTATATTAAGGGCTATTGTTACTGAGTCCCAGGTGGGGAAAGTAAAATAGTTTGGTTTAAGGTATTGAGCTGCTGACGGTAGAGTCCATATTGCTTTGAATCTGGCTAGGTCATAATGGTTACTGATACAGATACAAGCAGAAAGATGTCATAAAGCTCCCCCACCCCATCTAGACACTTGTTGTGTGGGTACTATTTTCCTAATTATTTTATATTTATGCATCCCTTTACTATTATTTATCAGTATTTTTATTTAGATATACTCATTGTTTAAAATAAATAAATATTAGCCTCACACTAAGCAGCAATATCCATATAATACAGGTTTAGGGCATTGCTTGTATTTCTAATACCTTTGAAAAGGATGCATAATTGACTGTTCTGTCTAGGTTAACCACTGCCACTCAGTAACCTTCATTTATGATGCCTTTACTCTGTTTGGTTTTTCTTCCTCAAGCCTATCAGTACTGCCCCTTATGCTAGGTCTTTATTAATGTCTTTATTGCTCATCAGAAGGAAGACAGAAACTTTGTCTTGTTCCGGTAGCTTTTCTCTGTCTACTGTAGAGACTGGTGCATATCAGGCACTTAGGTAATGTTATGAAGTAGTGTAAAAATAAAATATGTCTCTCTGTGTATTATGTTTAGTATTGGCAGGTTTACAATGTTTGAAGTCTTGGCTTCGATATTGACTAGCCAGCTACCCCAAACTCTTTGAGCCTACAAAGTCATCTGGATGAGAAATATGGGGAGCATGGTGGACAGTGTTGGCCACTTCTCCAGCATCTTCCTTCACTCACTGCCTCACAGTCCGGTAGAAAACCTGATTGGTCCCGGGGAGCTCTTCCTCTTTGCTGGGGACAAGTTCAGAAATGCTGGCCATAACCACCCACTCCCTGAACAGCTATCCTTTCAGAAAGGGGTATAAGACTCATGCACATGAAGGAAATTCAAGGAGAGATTTCTGGGAAATAGTTCTTACTCTTTAGAACCTCCAGTAAATCAAATATTTCCCTTCTGAAATGGTATAAAGATATGACACAAGGAAGGAGTCAAGAAACCTGTCTTCATGCCAAAGCCCTATTAATTTTTGACCGTGTGAACTTTAAATTCTATAGCCTGTCTAAGCCCACATTTTCCAATGTAAAATAATATAATTATCTGCACTGTCTAATGAATAGTTATTTTGGAAACTAGGTGAGAAAATTAATAGTAAAATGTTCTACAAACTATTGAATGCAAACAATATCCTTTATTCTATTTTTTAAGAAATGGTTAGAAACATATATCATGATGTCAGCATGTCTTCACTCACGGTCTGTGTGGACTTGTCTGCATTGGTTTGCTGTGCTTTGGGGTCAGTGTTGGTATTGAGAACAGACTAGAGTGAATGTATACAAAAATGTGTCTAAAAATGGTAAAAGACAGTTTGATGTGTTCATTCCTTTTACCTGCTTCCTGGAAGAGTTCATAGAACCTTCAATACTGTTTCCAGTTATGTCACTGGCAGCAGTTAGGGAGAAAACAGAAACCCCCTAAGGTTACTTTAAGAACATTTTATGGTCCTGCTTCAGTAAAGAAATTCCTGCCACTCGAGTCTCTGTTTCCTTTTCTCTTCTCTTTGGTTTACACATGGAAATGATTTACCCTTTAGGTAGGAAACAAAATATCCAACAGAAAATGGTTAGTTAAGTTATACATGCAAAAGACATTATGTAATCATTAAATGATTCTTTTTTTTTTTTAAGATTTTATTTATTTATTTGTCAGAGAGAGAGTGGGAGTGAGCACAGGCAGACAGAGTGGCAGGCAGAGGCAGAGGGAGAAGCAGGCTCCCCGCTGAGCAAGGAGCCTGATGTGGGACTGGATTCCAGGACCCCGGGATCATGACCTGAGCCGAAGGCAGCCGCTTAACCAACTGAGCCACCCAGGCGTCCCTCATTAAATGATTCTTGAAAGACAGTTTTATCAAAAGGAAACTGCTTATACAATTATAGTGAGTGAAACAATACAGAAGCATATACAAAATATGTAAAAACTATGTGTCTGGGTGCTTCATGCACGTATGGCACATACATACATGCATGTGTGTATTCATACAGAGAAAATAAAGTGAAAGGGCTGTTTGAAAATCTGAACAATGATTATCTTGGTTGACAAGATCAGAGGTGATTTTTCTCCTATTTTCAAAAATTTCACAAATGTCTATTTATTGCTTTTATATTCAGAAAAAATAGTTATGGAAAGTCAACTTACGCAATGAGTGAGGGAGAATCCACTGGTACTATTATGATATCTTTATTTTTATTTTAAGTAATCTCTACACCCAAAGTGGGGCTTGAACTCATGTCCCTGAGATCAAGAGCCACACTCCCCACTGACTAAACCAGCCGGGACCCCAACTGTTATTATGATATCTAATCTTCATGTGATTTACTGGCTTCCCTAGTTACTCAGGATTATTTTTCAAAAAGAATGTTGTTCTATTTTATTTTACTTATTTCTGTTGAGATATAATTGAGACATAATTGGTATACATTAGTTTCAGGTGTACAGCATAATGATTTGATATTTGTATACATTCAGAAGTGATCCCCATAAGAATTCAGTTAACATCTGTCACCTTTCATAGTTACAAAAACAATTTTTTTCCTTGTGATGAGAATTTTTTTTAAGATGTATTTATTTATTTTAGAGAGAAAGCATGAGTGGGAGGGACAGAAGGAGAGGGAGAGAGACTCTTAAGCAGACTCTTTGCTGAGTGTGGAGACCGATGTGGAGCTTGACCTCATGATCCTGAGATCATGACCTGAGCCAAAACCAAGATTTGGACACTTAACTGACTGCACCACCCAGGTGCCCTTCTGATGAGAATTTTTAAGATCTACTCCCTTAGTAACTTTCAAATATACAATACAGTACTATTAACTACAGTCACCATACTATACATTATATCCCCAGGGTTTATTTATTTTACAATCAGAAGTTTGTATCTTTGGAGCCCTTTCACCCATTTCACCCACTGCACCCACTGTCTATTGCAAACACAAATCTGTTTTCTGTATATGAGTTTGTTTTTTCAAAGATGCCATATGAAGTGAGATCATACTATATTTGTCCTGGCTTATTTCACCTAGCATAGGGCCCTCCAGATCCATCCATGACATTGGCAGATGGCAATATTTCTTTTTTTTTTTTAAATTAACATATAATGTATTATTTGCTTTGGGGTACTGGTCTGTGAATCATCCGTCTTACACAATTCATAGCACTCACCATAGCACGTACGCTCCCCAATGCCCATATCCCAGCCTCCCTATCCCTCCCCTCCCCCACTCCCCCAAGAACCCTCAGTTTGTTTTCTGAGATTGGGTCTCTTATGGTTTGTCTCTCTCCCTGGTCCCATCTTGTTTCATTTTTTCCCTCCCTACACCTCAAGACTCCCCACCCTGCCTCTCAAATTCCTCATATCAGAGATCATATATATGATAATTGTCTTTCTCTGATTGACTTATTTCGCTTAGTATAATACTCTCCAGGGATTACTTTTTAACATAGAATTTGACAGAATACCCCAAAGTATGATGGAGATGACAGAACTTTTCAAATCATCAAAAAGACCAAGTAGCATTCATTGTTTTCCTTCCCCTCAGGATCTCATTAAGATCTCTATATCTTGGACCTTGGAATTTGGGCAAATTCAAAGAAATTTACTCAGGGAGTCACTTTATGGGCATTGGCAATTTCACATAACTCATGATCCAGGATCACCCCAGTGTATTTTCTGAAGTCAGAGCTTCTTAGCAACCCACAACCTGGATTGTTCTGTTGCGTAGCTAGCTGTAACCTCCAGTTTGAAAGCTGTGGCTGGGAAGCACACAGACCCTAGTTTAGATTTCAAGTAAATTTTGGACTTGTAAATATACCTAACCACATTATAAATTTATGTGTGTAAGATTATATGTATATCTAATATAGTTTTCTTAAATCTACTAAATATGGAACCTCAGAAAGAAAGAAAAGAAAAAAATCTAAGAAAGGTTACAACATTGGTCTTTGAAGTACTTAAAACTCTCTTTCACATGTTTGGCAAATAGCAGGAAATTCATGAACTCAGCTCTAGTTATTTTCTGAAGATTTTGTTTATCCATTTTGTGTTTTACTGGTTAATTCCAAGATCAAGAGCCTCTACTTGATATACATTTATCTTCCATAAAATTCTTGTTCCTTCTAAAGCCTCCTTCTTTCTCTAGGACTCCTATATTCATCCATCATGACTCAGTTCTTGATCTCCAGAGGCACTTTTTCAATTGCCTTTTCTAAATCTTAATTTGTATTTCCTACCTGCACCCCAATGCTTTTAATCCAAATAGTGCCTTGATTCTCTGTCTCATGAGAATGCTCACTGAATCCTATGCATTTTTGTCATTATCCTTCAGGTCACTCACCACAAAGTCTGGGAAATATATTTGATTTATACCTGTGTCTTGTCACCTATATTATAACTAGGAATAGTTAATAGTTAAATCAGGTAAATCAGAAGTCATCAGGGCTTTTTACTTCCAACTGCCATCATCATTGTCCTATTTCAGGCCTTCGTTTCTTCTTTCCTGGGCTTTTGTATTCCAAGAAACATCTTGAATCTTTCATACTTTATTCTTCAATCTGTTGCCATATTAACATACCTGGTATACAACACAGTACCATTGTATTAAAAACATCTTGCATGAATTTCCTCCTTCCCCCCACCCACAAAATTTAGTATACACTCTCCACCTTGACCCTTCATATTTGTTTCTCATGTAGTGTCTGTTTCAGGATTGTTACTGGACATCTCTTCAATGCCAGCTCTGTTCTACACCTCAGTGAACACAGTAAACAAACATCCTAGCCTTTAAGGATTTTGCATTCTAGCTGAGGCTTCAGAAAATAAGTATAATAAATAAGTGAATTATTAAGCATGCTGGAATGTAATTGTTGTAAGAAGAATCCATAGTTCAGGGTGAAGAGGCACTGAATTAGCATCTCAGGATGGCCAGAACGAGCTTCACTAAAAACATGACATTTGAGCAAGGATTTTGAGATAAATAAATAAACAAACAAACAAATAAATGAGCAATATGGGGATATGGAGAAAAGCAATCTGGGCCAAGAGGATGGTCAGTTGTGCTGCCCTGATAGAGAATACATCTGTGTGTCGAGCCATCAT